>JAEIFV010000444.1:0-258034 GCA_018904265.1 Lordiphosa collinella | reverse complement strand
AATTGGCAAAGAAATTTTTTTGACAGGTCTTTGTTTTGAAGAGTTTTAAGTGATTTTGGTGGGGAAATACCGTTTAGGAGGCATTTTATTTAGTCCTAGCTAAAACTAAAACTTGTGCTAGGTCCTGTTAAAAGTATATGTCAAATATCTGTTTTGAATTTAATGAATCATTGTAAAAACTGTAAAATCTAGATTAATCTTTTAAATCCAAACTGCTCAGGCTGACGGTACTATGCCATGTCGATAATAGCAAATAATAAATTACTACTACTACTAATAGAATTTGGGCTATCGATTCTACCAAACATCAAAAATTTCTAACCCCATATTTGATATTTCGAGTCAAATCATATCGATTAATAAATCATTATTTGTCAAGTCCTTTTAAAATCCCTGAAATTAGTAGTCCGCAATCTATCTGTAAGATTCATGGATTCAAATAGTCTCTGAACCGAACTTAACCAATCCGCACCGAACCGTCTATATCTCATAAACTATTTGGAATTCTACTTTTTTGTCTTCAGCTATTTTTTAGCTCTTAACCAGGCCTACATAACACTTCTTTCGTCCAGATCAAAAATAACGTCTTCATGCTCAAAATCAAGAAAATAAAATTAATATATTTTTTTAGGGCTTTTCTTTTACCATAAGTAACTTTTTAAATTTGGTGGGTTTCGTTGGTATCAAAAAAGTTCAGTTCATTTCATCGACCAGTTTGTTAGCTTAGCGACAGTGTATGTTTGTATTGGAACTTTATGTAGATTGATTAAAAAAAATTTCCAATAAGGGGTTTTACTAACAATGACTTAATAGTCGTCCGTCGGAGAAAATTTTTAGAGACAGTGACTGAAAAAGTACTCATTTCTCTAACCTTGGTAAGGTACAAGGTAAATGCTAAATAATATACCTTGGTTAGGTAAAAGGTATCCGAAATTTTCCGATCCTAGGTAAAGGTAAAGAAACAAAAAGATACTCTTTAGTAAGCGTTTTAAGGCGTGGATATCCAATACTAACAATTCGAAATTTTTAGGGACTTTAACTATCTAACCCAAACTTTGAGGCTTTCTCAAAATTTTAACAAATTCGTTAGATAAATGCACGAAAAAAGATCCAAAAATTCTTCAGCATCAATAGATCAGTTCTGTGTACTGAGTTTTAAGCACCTCTGTCTAGACTCTAGATACAACCAGAAACTTTCTACATATTAAAACAATTGGAAAATTTTTTTGAAAATGTATTACAAACTTGAATTAGAAAGGTAGCAAGGCGATAGAGACTAGTTTTTGGATCTTCCTAAAAGGAAAAACAACTAATTTAATCTTTCAAAATTAAATGGAAAATTACGCTGTTGATAGCATTTGGGGTCCTAAAATATAATTTGGTTTAGTCAGCGGAAAGTATGATGAGATTTAAAATCAACTCTGATTAGCAGTTGCAGTTTGATAACCTTCAAAATATAGTTCACTTACCTACTTTCAATGCTGGATGCGCCAAAATTGTTCCTTACTTTCTCTACTTAAAGCGTGTTAAGGATCAACACAACACTGCTTTAGAATTGTCACACCGACAAACTCAAATAGGAAGAATGATTATATTAGATTAGAATCTCTGTCAGGCAATGATTTGAAATTCCATTCTCATTAACATTAAAGTACGTTTTACCTTACTTTTTGACAAGGTAAATGAAAATTTGGGCCTAGATAAGGTAGAAGGTGCTCGAAATATGTAACTAGGTATGTACCAAGGTCGAAATACCTAGGTACTTCCAAGCACTACGTAGAGACTATCTTAAAGATTCATTTTGTATATTGTATTCATAAAACTATATGAAAAGGCTTGTTTCTTCTTCTTAAGGAAAGCCAAATGTCGAGTTGCAGGCGGGTTTCAATGACTTCCAAATCTTGTCTTCTCTTTTTCTAAATACATCTGTGTGTCTTCATACTTTATTTATTTTATAAAAGATGCAGATTAACTTGTGATAGTTTCTAGAATATTGTGGAAAATCTAAGTGATATACGGAACTGCCATTTTTAGCGGTGGAAAAGATAAGTGCTATTCGCGGTTTGAATGCCCTGTCATAAGTTGCTAATGCTGTCTAACTATCTGCGCTCCTGCTCTTCAAGATAATCCCAGAACTTATAGACTTTGTATTAAAGTTGATTAACTGATATCTACTAAGTAGTTTATTTTCGAAGAAAAAAACTAGAAGGAAAAAATTTCTTTTTAGAAACACAATGATTGATACATGAACCGCGTTTTAAGCCGAACCGGTAGTATAAGCCTCCATAAACCACTGAACTGAACCAGTATTAATTATCGAGCGGTTTGCATCCATGTTAAGATTTGACAGCGCTTCAGTTAACCCGTTCACTTGCGTTTATAGGTTAACATTATCATGTAGATAGATTAACTACCTTACATTTTAAGGACGAAACTTAAACATGTATACATGATCCGATTCGATGAAATGAGTGGAAGCTATTTCTTCGATTTGAAGTCTTTGAAGATCATCAAGTCAGACCAAATATAGTCAGACCAAATACAGCCCCAAAGGGCCAAAGCCGAGCCAGAGAAAGGGCTCTCTCAATCCCTTGGCCAACAGCAGAGAGGGGGTCGGCAAGAAAAAAACTTTCACACGGATCGAACCCACGCTCGCGCCGGTGAGCCACCCGGCCACTACTCTTATATTGTTAAAAGAAGTATGGATCTTATAGTCCTTTATAAATAGTTGAAAGTTCAATAACAAATAACTTAACTCGTACAAGATTGAAAAGAGACTCATTCTGTTTTCACTATAGAAACAAGATAGTTTTTCAATGAAGCTATTAGACTCATTTTGAGTAAGATGATTTTCATTAATGTTCTTTTCTTATTTGCTTGCTTGGATATTATCATTTTGTTCAGATGTTAAAGATATTCGACAAGTAAATTACGTATACAGTTGTCTATGTGCGATCTCCTCCCGCAGCCTTAACGGTCTCTTATCGAAATTTTGTGAAAGTCTGAATCCGAATCCGAAGCCCATAGCTCGAACTAAAATTTGTATATTTTTAGTGTGAATTTTTCTTGGTGTGTAATTATTCTGTCATTAGAGTTGTCAAAATAATCTTCTTAATTCAGTTAGAAAGCAAGTTTCGACTTAGAAAAGACTTCAAGTTCCATTCTTAAATGCTTAGATTATATTGTAGCGAACCTAGGCTCCGACGGCGAAATAGTCCTAATGACCGCTGTGGATTATCAGTGTAACAAGCCATGTATAGGACCTCAACAGCTGTCGATACCTGGCTTTCTTTTACTCTTCCATCTCAAGCTTAAGTTGTGTAATTTTCCATTGAACGCGTGACATATGCAAAAGTCTGGCTGATTCGATGTGGGAATAAAACTGAAGCTCGCTGAATAAACTTACTACTAAATCCAATCTAGCTGATTGGACGTAATAAAGAACTCGGAACAACTGACTGATTGGCGGATTGCTTGTTTCTTATTAGCTCGGCTTGCCTGGAGAACGGCGGGATAACCTTTTCCAACCTCACTAAGGCGAACTGGGTTCCCCAAGTTCCTCTAGAGTATTTTCATTTATACATTTACAGAGATCTCTTAAAACTGATTCTTTTCTTACAAAGACAAGAGTAAATTGTAAGTTTATCTGATACACATCAGCTATTAGAAGATGAGATATGGGTGATTAGAAGTTTCTTGCATACAATCCCAGTCTTTCTTAGCCTTTATGTCATAGATCTTTAGTATGTAACTAACCAACCGAGTTCATTTGCAGCCTAAGCATATTGACATATCGAGGAGACAACTACCGAACCAATCAAGAAGAATACGAAAACCGCAAAGTCCTTTCCTCGCAAGACCAAATGGTATACAGGCTTTTCTTGGTATGGTCAACGTATTAGAGCCACGTAGCTTCTTACTGATTGGCTTTCTTTAGGGCTGTTAATTACTTCAGTATTTCTTCATTTCCTACTCTAATTCCATTCACAATCGAACGATAAGTATGCTACAGCTTATTGCAAGCAAGTGACTGACTGTTTGGTTTTGAATATGTTATTTTGATGGTATAAGTATAATTATTTGGACTTAGGTTGCAAGATTCAGGGGACTTATTTAAAATTCCAACCTTGACACCTTGCAACCTTAACAAAATTAGCCATTAAAGTGAAATCCATCGTTGTTAATTGTTAGGGATTCCAAGACAACATATTCCACCGATTTGCGTGTTGTGCATAGTTTAAGACCAAGTTTACTGCCATGGCCAGGCAATGCGAAACTTCTTCAAGTCTGCACAAAATGAATCTTAATTGAACTTACCTTCAGTTGGAATATTTGCAAACTGCTTGACATGAACTTGCTGCCCATTGACTTCCCTCCATTCAGATTTAATTGAAAAATATTTGAGAAATTTGATTCTTAATTATTTATTAGCCATGTGAATTTATGTAAATTGCTCGCAAAGACACACAGGTTCACTTTTAATTACATTAACAACTTATTAAATGATAAATGCAAAATAAACAATGTTGGTGATTTGCATTTTTTATTGAATCAAAAAAAAATGCCAATTTGCATTCGCGTGTGGATGCTTTTTTATGACTTGTTTACGAGCTGCTAATAGCTCAAAGTTGAACTTGAATTATGATTTATTTATTTTGTGCTTATTTTTTATTAATTTCTGAAATTGTTTACCGTTGTGTAATGGCGACGGTTAATTTTACGATAAACGCGTGAACGCGCGCGCTGTATTTTGTACGATATTCCCTCCAATTGGAACTCCCAATGCGCCGGCGCGTCAGTTTCGGTTCGCTTTTAGCCAGCAACTGATTTGGCCAGTTTGCCTACAACAAGTTCGGACAGCTTCAAGCCGGGCTTAAAGTTTTGAGTGGATTTGGTGTGCGCTGGTTGGTGGATGGGCCCAAAAGTAAAAACTGGTTTCGGTTTCGGTCATATGTATGTGTTCTCTCTCCCTCTCTGTTTCAGGCTGTTCCGCTCACACTTTGGCCCTCTCTAAAGAGAGATTTATGTGACTAATTGGTCAGCGATCTTCCCCGTTGGCTTTTGAGCAATTAGTTTTGATTCTAATTGGTCATTTGGCTTGTAGACCAAACGGGTTTCTGATGGCTGTTCCGATTGGATTATTTAAATAACAGTTATATCACATCTAAGACGAATTGAGTTGTGTATGTTAATTAGGTTTTCGGATGAGCAATGATGTGGAAAGGTTATAGCCATAACTTGGCATAATTTGATGATTTTTTGTTGGTTTTTTTTTTATTTTATTTAAACAAGGCTGGGATTTTGTACGAGTTTTAATTAACAATTGAATTGTTAAAATGTGTGTGATCTTGTTCTAATGTTGAACTTAATCAAGGGAAAACGAATTTCAATGGAAATTATGCAGCTTGTTTAGTTACTGAAAGTGAAAAGTAGGGAATAACCGATCAGGGCTTTTGAATTGATTGATTTATTGGTGAGCTCTCTAGACAAACTGTGCAGTCACCCGAGGAATCTTGGTAGACAGCTGCAGATTGAAAAAAAAGGATAGTTGTTGATATCCATTGGATGATTTTGGTATCCAGTTGGAATAGAGATTATTTAATATCCTTTTGGGATATTTATGGAATCAGTTAATGATACTAAGAAATATCCATTTTAAATGAGATTCAAATCCTTAATGGATCTTTTTTTTCTGAGTTCTGGTAATTGTCATTAAGGCCACGAGAAGGCCTCAGGGCTCTAAGTAACTAGTTTATTTCTAAGGCATATTGAAGAATTTATTTATCCAACCGAACTTCATGAAACGATGGCATTTTATCGAACTTCATGAAACGATGGCATTTTATAGCCGACACCTCCACCCAGAAGAAGGCAAAACGAATACTTTAAGTACGAACAATCTTAAATAAATAATCATCGTTAATGAATTTTTAAGAATTTCGCTCTTGAAATTGAGCTAAATTCGTTCTCAGCTTAGTGCTTTTAGGCGATGGAAGTGTGGCAATGAAACTGAATGAGAACAGCAAGCAGATTTGAATGAATAGCGTTGAGTTCGCTTTCACAGTTTCGTTTTTATACTCTGTACCAGAGGTACACAGTGTAAATGGAGTTTTTGCAAAAGTGTGTAACAGCCAGAACGAAGCATTTCCGACCCTATAAAGTATATATATTGTTGATCAGCATCAACAGGCGATACGATCTAACCATGTCCGTCTGTCCGTTTGAGTAAACAGATCTCAGAGATGGTAAGAGAGGGATAGAGGTTCGACATGTATGGGACAAAAACTTCTTATACTTTCAGGCAGATCAAGTTTATTTTCAATTTTTGTCACGACCCCTCCCGCCCTCGCAATTTAGAAAAAACGTCATATCTCCGTCAGTTTTATAGATAGAAGGTTTAAATCTTTTGGACATATTTTGAAGTCAAAATTATTTGTCGATCCGCCAAAGGAATGTTATAAATCGGATGAACGGTTGTCGAGTTATAAGGAAAACAAACAATTATGGGCAGCACCAGTCGCAACGGTAATGGGCAGTACTTCAAACTCAAAAGTTTTGTGGAACTTTTGATTCGAAAGTGAACAATCTTTCTCTTGAACCTAATGAGCTCTTGATACAAGAACTAACATTCTTGGTTTTTGACAATGCACAAGGCACAATGATTTGATAATGTTTCGTACTTGGTTCAAGTATTAAAGCTTTAGGATCTCGAAAAATCGTTACTTAGAATTCATACATGAATCAAGAATTTCGCTCTTGGATGTAGAATTTCATTCTTATCGAGCTTCTTACATCAAACAATCTTGAACCAACTATGATATTCTCTATTTTTTCTCTGAGTGTACTCTTTCTGAGAGTTTGCTTTTCATTGCCTTGTTCCTTTTAGCTTTTATTTAACAGCGAAGATAGTTAGGTTTTCATATTTAAGCGTTTGGAACAATCTAGAGTACAAGTTTAGTAATTGAATCAAGAAATTTTTGAAATTTCCCGACTTTAGTTTAAAAATAGGAGTTTCAGAGGTTGAATTCGCAGATAATAATAACGAAAAATAAATAAAACTTGACCTTCTTTTAAAGGAAATAATTTAATAGATAAACAGAAAAAAGGCGAGATAAAATCAAACTTAAAAAGATTGATTTGATTCGAACCCATGACCTAGCTGATGCAAGGCAAATGTCTTGCCATTCGACCACCCGGTCGTGTTGATTTCATTGTTCACTGTCATTTCGCCGACTGTATCGGTAAGAGCGTTAAGATGTTAGGCATTCTCGAGTAGAGTGCCGCGGTCCTGAGTTCGAGTCCCAGACAAGGTGAGAGTCGGTCCAGTGGCGACTTACTACGGGGACTCACAAATATATCATTTTTTTTTTTTATTTCTAATCAAAAACGTATCACAGCAAATATTTTTAACGACTCGCAAGTAATATCAAAAAGTCTCGCAAAAGATACCGCAAAACGCTCGCTAACCGTATTGCTTGCGACTATCGTAAATGATACTTTCACTGCCACAAACTGAACACCACATGAATCATTTTACTATCATTTCCCGACGTTTGCCGGGTTAACTCACGCAATTCACTCGCTTGCGTATCGTTTGCGAGCTTTGGTTTGCGGGAATAACCGGGGATCAAAATCCGGGGGTAATGACCCGACCGGCGAACTTGCTGTTTGAACATCAAAAGTCATTCAGTAAGCCATGGTGCTCGGAAGAACATTTGGGTAAATAAAATTCAGAAGAAGCTGAGTGACGAAATACTCTGTACCCTTAATTTAGTGTTTTCATTTTAACAATGTGTTTTTAACCAATTTTTGTCATTTTGTTCACTACATTTTGTGTGTTTGCTGACACTTTAACTTATTAAACGATAATTTTGGATGTTTTAGAATTGAATACAATTTTTAGGACTTTAACTTATGTAAAGAGTCAGCAAAATATTTAATATTGTGAACATGTTGTTTGACCCTCTACGTTGAAAATTCGTTTGGAAATATGCAAAATCCGCTGTCTAGTCATATATCTTTAAAAAGTCGCTTGTCAAAATTCTCTACAGAGAAACTTTTATCAAATGGAACCTGTCCTATTTCATCAGAGAAGGCTAAATAATTTGTGATATTTCCTTTTACACTATCTTCAGAGGAACTCTCCAGAGATGGATGACAATTGAAAGGCAGCTTTAGCCATTTTGAATAGCGTTTGACGTTAATGTTTACAGGGTTTGTCCGGAAAGTAATTGGACTGATTTTCTTCCGCCGCGACTGTACTTCGGAGTGTGCGCGCGCCGACTGGATACGGTAGGGGGCGTTCCTAGCTAACGAACCAGCGGCTGGTCAGTTGTCTCCGAGCACCTGGATAGTCAGGACAGGCATTTTCGCGCGACATGTTTCTGTGAGTGGTGCAAGCCGAAAATGCAGCGTTCGTTACGCTATTAAATTCTGTGTGAAACTCGGTAAAAGACGTTTAATATGATCAAGCAGGCTTACTCAGATGTAGCTTTAGCCAGAAGTGGTGTGTTTCGGTGGCACTAGGCCTTTTTGGAGGGCCAGGAAGGAAAAGGCCAATGAAGACCGTGCTGGAAGACCTTCGACTTCGACAAACACCGACAATGTGACTCGTGGGCGCCAAGTTTTGAATTCAGACCGTCGACTAAGTATTCGTTTAATTCCCAGATGTTAAATTTACCATTATCTTTGGATGACTTTATCCCAAAAGTGCTAACTGACGACCTTTCTTGTGAACAGCTACCTTGACCAAGGCCGGCATCCCAACGCTTCCGCAGCCGCCCTACAGCCTAAATTTGAACCCCAATCAGCATGCATCGCGGCTCGCAAGGCTATTCCGGAGAATGCCTTTCAGCGCTGCATCGACGCAGAAGGAACCTATTTTGAAAGTTTTTAAAGAACTGTAACGATGGGCTCAATAAATTTTCTTAAATTGACTCAGTCCTATTACTTTGCGGACAAACCCTGTATATCTTTTCAACCGTTTCGATCATTAATATGAGTATTTACCTATTCCATAATATATTTTGCTCGAAGGCATCAAAAATTCACTTATTTAAACTATGACACAAAAAATGTTGTCTGATTGGGCTAATCGGATGGTCAAAATAGTACTGTGGCATCCGCTGGATGCTATTCTAAACAGTTTGCGAACTCTGTGGCATATGTTAAATGTCTTATTTAATCATTTCTGGTTTATG
Source organism: Lordiphosa collinella (assembly GCA_018904265.1). Taxonomy (NCBI): domain Eukaryota; kingdom Metazoa; phylum Arthropoda; class Insecta; order Diptera; family Drosophilidae; genus Lordiphosa; species Lordiphosa collinella. The sequence goes on along the minus strand of JAEIFV010000444.1, from coordinate 248,834 downwards.
GCCTCTTCTTAAAGGATCAAATTAATCTGAGTAGAATCAAAACAAAGTGCTTCAAAATTCTAGCACACTCTCTCTGGCTGGACTTATTCAATTTCGTGTATAATTCGACCAAAGTAGTTCAACAAATTAAATCAGCAAATCATATAATTGTGATCACCCCAGAGACGTAGCAACAAACTGGCAGCAAGCAACAACTGCCGAGGTAAGCAGCAACAGTTGCAGTTGCTTCCGCGGCAGCAGCAGCAGCAGCAACAACACGCCGGGTATTTAGACACAAGCAAACAGCAACAATGCCCTGGCAAGCAAATAAATCGTGATCACCTGGTCAAGACGGGGCCCTGGCCGGGGTGTAGGTGGAGTTAAGGCGGGCATCATGCAAGCTGGGGCAAGTCTGTAAGTCTGTGGAGTCTGCAACTTGGCAACTCAAACTCAACTCCTTTTTAACTCCTGCAGCAATAAATGTTGCGCTTGTCTAGCTGATAAAGCCACACAAAGAGCGAAGTGATCTACTAACAGCAACAACAGCAACAGCAACAACAACGAGATCATGTTTGTCGTGTCATACGAAAAGAAAAATGCCCAGCCTGGTGGTGGGTAGTTGGAACCAACCGATCGCATACACAACACGCTCGCTCTTCCTCCTTCTTTTACTTCATCGTCGTGGTGGGGCATTCAAATTTGGCGCTTGAATTTGTTGCAAGTTCAGAGTTGAAGCTGCAGCTGGAACCGAAACAGCGGGGAGTCGTCGCCACAACAACAGCCACAATGCATGTCGCTGAAATCGAAATCAAGATCAGAACATAGAACACTGCAGATCAAAATCAGCAACATCATCGGCCACGCCGCACGTATCAAATGGGAATGGGAATCCTCATGTGAGTTCGTGACGCACAATGTGGTCATGGGCTACGCGAGATACGGGCTTGCTCTCTGCACCAATTTGATTCTAATTGTTGGCCGGGCTCAGCTGCGGCTGCCGTTGAGGATGATCATCATCATGCCTTAACCGATTTGTGTTCACAGTTCGTGGTCCGCAAGGTCCGCTAGCCATTGTTTGCCGTTTGGCTCTTTGGCGCTTCATTCGCCTATCAGTCTCGTCTAATCGGCGTTTCAACAGTTGATTTGATGCGTTTGGCAAAGTCCCGCACTGAAGTGAAATTCCGTTAAGGGCAAATCCATGGAGGTTGAGGAGTTTGAAGAAGGGGCAAAGGACAGAAAGAAGGTGGGTAAGAAAATACAATGTAACGAAAGGGTGGAGGGCAAGTGAAGGGGATGAAAGAAGGAGGAGGAAGAACAATAAAGAAGAGAAGGTAATAAGAAAGATGAAAGAAACTAAAGAGGTGCATGCAATAATGCCCAGTGCAATAACGCCCATGGGCGTTATGACAAAAAGAACTAAAAGAATGATAAAACGGAAACTGATTAGGAGAAAATGCAGATAGACTAAGGGGGAAAAGAGAGAGCCATCGGATATGTTCTTCTTTGGCTTGCACCAAGCTTCGTAATCTCCTGCTTCTGGTTCTCCCCTCTCAGTTGATGTTGCTGCTGATCAAGAATATATACTTACTTTATAGAACCAACTTATTATGCAAGGAAAAGCAGGTCACTTCAAATTTCTCTCCCCCTATTTCTCGACTCACCTTTGCTGTAAAACTTCCCCCGCCCCCACAAAATTAAGTAACTGACACACATTTCGTGCCAATTTAATGCCCCAACAAACAAAACTCAACCTCCCAACTGCTCTGTGGACAGGCTAACAGTGAACTTTCGGGTATCTTTGCTTTTTGCCTGATTATCAACAGCAACAACAACAACCACAACAACAGCAACGGCTAAAAGCCAGCACAACATCAAACATATGCGCTGATCAAAGCTTGAGCAGATCAAGATCAAGCAGAGATCAACCATCAGGCGCAAAGGCAAACAACAAACTGCCGGCCACGATCCGATCCACAACTGGAACCCTGGATGGGGGCCACAGCATGTGAGCGCTTTCAAATTGTTTCAAGTGTGAAGATCAATTTCATGGCGCATTACCAGAGCAAAGGCTTCTTCTGATCTGGTCGCCACTCTTCAAGTCGGCTTGCCCATTTGCATGAATTTGAATACAATTGACGAATTGTACATTCGGTTATTTGTCTGTTTTTGTGTGCTTTTTTCGTTTGCCTGATCTATTATAATCTGTGGCCATTGTTTGCGGTGAGAAATTTTCAAGCTGAGAGTGTGAAAACGAAAAAGATGTGCACCCAACTGGCATATGAAATGGCGTGTCGGGAATTGATCCATCATTGGGGCCCCGGCTGAACTTTAGCCGGTAATTAGATAAAATGCAAATGTCAACGGGAAAGTTCATTGGACCCACTCATAATCGCCGTCGATAATTTATTGGTTACGCGAACCATTTCGACAGCAGTTCCAGCTGCAAGTCCAACTCCCCCAAACTAATCAGATTGACCCACTAAACTAGTCTTGAGTCCATGCAACCCGTCAACATTATTATTTGGCTTGTTAACTTGTCTGCACGAAATGACATTTTACAGCTAAATTTGCCGTCTGGACAAGATTTCCCAATGAGAGCGAGTCGAGAGCTGCAGCCTAACGACGCGACGCTCCAGTGCCGAAGATGTCCAACATTGATTTTGCAAGATCTGAGAGTCAGGCCCTGGCAGCTTCTGTCTGAACTCATTTAGTCTCCCCTCCTAACGAAGCCCAGCGAAGTGAAGTAAATGATTCTGTGTGCCTGTTGCTATTTTGGTTTCGTTTTTGGCCAAATAAATCATAGTCGTCATTCGGTGCTTTTCAAGTGACAGGCCCCATCGATGAAGTCCTGCTTGGGTCGGCGGGGGATATATATGGACCACGACTCTGGGTTAAAATGGCAAGCAAATCAGTGTCTCATTAGTAAATTAACACTACCAAAAAGGCAGTTCTGGGCTGTAATGGTAAAGGGAATGCCCTTACTTTGGAGTTCGTAAATCAGAGCGGAGGATTTCTTAACAACTCAAGATCTAACTAAGGGGAATTCAACATAAGTTCTAAAGCTACCCATCCACATACACAAGTATTCCAAGTATTTCTTGGAGGACTTCTGAACAATTAAAGATTTTCTGAGCGACTCTCAGTTGCTTAAAAAATCATGTCTAAAAAAATTTGGTATCTAAAAAATCGACATTTTTTTAAATTTTTATTCGTATTGATATTAAACATTCTTGATCCAGCTATGAAATTCCCTATTTTTCTCGGAGCTTAAGTGAGCGGTGAAAGGTGGGTGCTTGATGTGATCATAAGACTCTGAGATTCGTTTAGGCGACACCTGATCGCCTCCCAAACGAATGCATCGTAAGAGGTCGACTGTAAGGGGCGGAGTTTTTTAGAGTGACACCTCAACCACACCGAAACCACCTTACCCTAGTAGACTACTTCTAATTATTCTTCCTTCCTTATTTAACCGTAGAGTTATGCTTGGTGTAATCTTCATACATAGACTAATTAATGGCGAAATTGACTCATCGGAGTTGGTTAGCCAAATTAATCTTAATGTTCCTTGTAGACTGTCCCGTAACTTTGTCCCCTTATCTCTGAAACATTGTACTACTAACTATGCCCTGCATGATCCGTTTCGTGTCCTTTGTACTGATTACAATAAACTCTACCGCTTAATCAATTCGGAACTTCTCTTCCTGCTTTAAAAATCTCTATTTTAACTCATTTGGCCCGTACTTAACATTATTTTTTACTTTCCGATCCGGCTTTGCTGTCGCACGTTGGCGGCTGCGCATCCCGGTCGGTTGGGCGGGAGGTGGGCTGCGGTTTTGCCTGGGGTTCGCGCGTAACAGTCTTCGGCTTGGTGTCGCAAGGGCCACTTGAACGTACTGTGCATTGTACGTCAACGTCCATATAAAGAAACGACTTCCAAGCGACTTTGAGAGCGACTTTTCTGGTCTATTTTCTCTAAAGAGTTCTAAATTTCCAAATATGGAAACGATGCAGTGCAGCTAAGCGACTTCTTAGGTAAGGTCTTATATTTTAACGCGATTCCAAACTGACTTCAAGCAGCTAACCGATTCCCTAAGCAACCCTTAGAGGCGCCCTGAAAAGAATTAAAGCACTTCCGAAGAATTAAAGCACATGTTCTAAACTAGTCCAAAATGCCTATGAATCAGAGATCCGCAAGAGTGTCTGTTTTCTTGACTAGAAGTGTACTTGCCGTAAAAGCGTATGCGGTGTGACTGGTACACAAAATATGCAGTCAAATCAAACACACATCTGCTTACAAGTATTTCTATGACTGAGTGTCTGGTGTGATCGGGAGTGAAGATTGTTGTATCAACTTTGACTAACTGTTTCTGCCTTGATACACATAAACACAAAGTTTTGTATATTCAAGGAGAGCCCAGTAGTGTTGTGAAAACCATCGACAGCACTATTGATACTATCGATAGTTGTAAATTTAGCCAACCATCGATTGTTGAGACCTACTATCGATACTATCGGAACAGAAAGTTGAGCATTTCTAGAAACGTTGTAAGAGCGTGCAATCTTTTAAAGAGAAGTCATAATTTGCACAACATGATGTTTTAAAATTGGACTGCATTCAGGAAACACATATAAAATGTAAGACAATTGTTCAATGTTTTTCAAGAGTAAAAGCGCGGAATATTATTATTAGCGAAATAGCATACTTCAAGCAACTAAGAACTCAAAAGCAGAAGGGCCAATTGGTCTGCAATGTGTTTTTTGAAAGAACAAATACCACACTTTCCCACAAGGAGAACCGAACAATGATCAAAATAGCGACCAAACGCCGTTCATTTAATTGAAAAAAGGTTCTACTCCCGAACAACTGCCAGCACCATCAATGTTTCGGAAGGATTCAACGACTCTTCCACCGATCCACTACTCAATATCTGAGCCGTGGCAGCTCGATATCTGCACATTCCCGGGACGTCGACCGAATCGAAATGAATGTTCTGCAAGGCGGCTGAGATTGGCTGTGTTCAGCAGAAAGATTAATCGCTGAGCAGATATCAGAAAAACTTATACAATTGCAGTTCATGGTATCAGTGTCACTTAAAAGGAGCGTACTTTTTCCTCGATACACGCTACGGAATCATTATACGTTAAATTGGCTATCAAGTTACCGTATCTCAGGAGTTTAGCAGGAAAATCATTGGAAATGTATAATTAGCAGGGAGCAAGTTCTTCTGCTGAACACGGTCAGCTCAATCAACATCAGATTCGGCCAAATGGAGAGGACAGAAAAATGTGATTGTCTCTCTCTGACACTTAGTGACGCATGACTTCGGCTTGCATTTGGTGTGAATTGAAGTGACTTCGGTCTGGTCAGGTCTGATCTACACACATTTTTACGCTCTCTCTTAGCAGGAGTATTAGAAATGAGCGATACGACTAGTGCGGGTAAAGTTAGTTCATTTCACTGAACATGTTCACATTTTCTTTTTCTCTAAGTGAGTCAACTCACTCAAATTGCTCAGTTGTTCACTTGTTCAGCTGTTCAGCTTTTCAGTTGTTCAACTGTTCAGAGTTCACCTGGGCATTGTGGCGATTAGCGATCACTCGAACTAATTTTAACCCTTCGTTGCTGGTCCCACTACGAAATGTTGCCTATCCGTAAGCCATCTCTAAAATGGTTGTGCATTTTTATTAAGAAATTTTATGAAAAGACGGTTGGGACTGCTAAGCCAGCATGTTGCTTACATTGAACAATCTGAAACGCGGTCATAAAAGATCTGAAGAGCCAACAAGTTGAGTGAACAATTCACTGAGCAAATCTGATTGAACTACTCACAGAACAAGAGCAGCTGAACAAGAGCAAAAATGAACAATTAAAACTAGTGAACAACCCTACACTAGTTGGTACTGCATGTGCAAAGCTGAAATATGCCACGAGTAACGCAGAGACTGCGATCATTTTGTTGCACTCGTGTGTGAGAAGTACACTCAAAAAAAAAATCAATCCAAACGGGATTACATCAATCCAAAACAGAATTGAAAATAAGGTAATCCCGGATATTCTTAAAGATATTCTTAATATTCTTAAATCTTAAAGAATTCTTAAATCTTAAAGAAAGATAAAAAAGATTGATTTGATCTCACTTTTTTCAATCCTGAAAAGATCAAATTTATCCCGCATAAAGATTAAATTAATCAAAAAATTCGAGCTCAATTTAATCCCAAAGCAGGAACACCTTAAGCTTTATTTAGATTAGTTTACTACCAGAAAGATTCCTCTACCTTTCCTTTCACCCCATTTTCCAGGAAAAGAAATATAAAAATTATCTTGTTTGGGACTCGAACTCATAACCTTTCAGCTTAACACTGAACACGAATGGCATGGTATTTCATTTCATGGTATTTCAGCATGGTATTTCAGGGTAACGCAGTATTTTCTTTCGACCATGGATATGCCCTCAGGAAGTAACATTCTCAGATATGACGCACAGGACCTTTTCCTTGCCACTTTCGCGGACGACACAGCCATTTTGGCCAGACATTCCTGTGTCTACAGCGCCACGGACATCCTACAGCAGTACATGTACCGATTTTTCAGATGGGCAAGGCGCTGGAATATTGGAATAAGTCAAGCGAAGTGTGCCAATGCCACCTTCACGCTACAGAGAGACGACTGCCCCGAAATCTTTATGGAAGATCAACTCCTATCTCATCTTCAAGGACACAGGTACCTAGGAGTGTACCTTGACTGGCGCTTGACATTTGGCCTGCACATAAGCCAGCTAACAAAGTCGCTATATAGAAGAGCTGCCCAGTTGGGGTGGATGCTAAATAACAGAAACAAAGTGTATGCAAGTATATGGAGTTGCAGCTAAAACTCAACTAAATAAGATCCGAGTCCTTCAAGCCAAATTACTGCGCAGACTATCGGGAGCGCCTTGGTACATGTGCACGAGAAGGCTTGAGAAGGAACTGGACGTCCCTATGATAGGTGACGTCATCAACAAGCAATCTGCTGCCTACCTAGAGATACTCAGAGTACATCCAAATCGGCTAGCGAGGCGTACGCTGCGGAGACGAAAAATAAATGGCGTCAGAGTCGGAAGAAGACTCAAAAGATAATTTCCATCGCAACTTTCAAGTCGAAGAATCTGAACCTGCCACACTGACAGATTTTTCATACAATAATAACACCAACCAAAACATTATCTGTTAAAATGAATCTTACACTACTAACACTACATTGTAAGTTGCTATAAAAAGTAACAAAGTAAATGTATGCAATAAATGCCCAAAAAAAAATATATTACACATATCGAGCTTCTCAGTTTGACTATGACACTTGTATGGTATCTCAAATGGGAAACTTTTATGAGAAACCAGTCAAGTGAAAATGCAACTTATGGAAGGGAAATCCTAAAGATAATTTTTGCTAACACATAACCAGGTGCTGATTTGGTTGATTCTGTTAGATAAAGTCTGTAAAGTTACATCTAAGCAGTTGAATTGAAATGTGCGTCCCATCTTTGGTAGTTCCCTATTCCCTATTAACTCGTACTTTCCAAACACTTCAGTTTCATAGGGCATCAACTCTCCACTGAATGCCACACGAATGCTCCAACTCTCAGCTACAAAGCAAAAAATATCGCCAAAGTCATAAATTAAATTTTTTGACCAAAAAAGCAAAAGGGTGAAGGCAACAAATTGTTCGACCAGGGCATAGGAAAACACCTCAAACAAAATGCCTGGAAGCCAACACCAACAGAGCAAGAGCAAGTCAAGAAATGTGGAAAAGCTCAGCTCAGTTGTTGTTGTTGTTGGTGGACTGCAGGCTGCTAAACGATCAATCGTCGCGATCGACGGCACGTTTATGCTAGTTGTTGTTGTTGTTGTTATTGTTGGGGACTATTACTCATTGTGATATGGGTTATTATGCAATGCGATTGATATTTGAAATTACCCACTGTTTAGTTGGCTAATTAACTACCAACATTATATATAATTAGCCCATCCATTATGACCAACTAAATGCCAAAAAGTTTTGGGCAAACTTTAATCATTTAATTGAATTTTGGACAGCAAACACCTACACAAAACCTTTTCACTTTCAATTTTCGGCAAATTAATTTACCTAAAATGCCAAACTGATTGATTTGCATAGCGCAGAAGTTGTCCAATATCAATTAGGCTCCCAGCGACTGGGGGGGTGCAGGTTGATTTGTATGAAAAATCACAGTAAATCATTCACAGCCTAAAATGAACACCATGGATGATAAGCATCCAGTGGGGAGGGGTAGTTTGCACGAGCGGGTGCAGGTGTAATGGCCAGGAATAAATTACTGAAAGGGTTAATGCTTTTCATTAAAAGCTTCTTAACATCACAGCGTTTGTTTGCCTACAAAAGGATAAAAGGATTTGCTTCTAGGAATTTGGAAATGAAAATTGAATTTAGGGTCTTACTTTAAGTTCTGCTGAGTTTCACACACACACACCAATCAATAATTAGGGACTCCATCAATTGTTGGTGGTGGAGGGGGGAGAAGGTTAAAGATCACAGGTTTTTAACCCTTTCACTATATGTCTCGATATGAATACATAAGCAGCAGCAGCAGCCCCCTCCAAACTGGCTCAAAAGTCACTCATACGCTCCGTCGGCTCTCTCACGACTGCGCTGTCTCTCTCTCCCGCACACTAAGGCAACATTTGAGTGCTTTTCCGCTCAGACAGAATGTCGTCAGTTGCCACTGGAAAGCCGCTGAGTGAGTAGGTTCTTTTCTTGTTCAAATTCTGGCTTTTCCGACGGCTGGCATATTTTTCCTCTATATTTAGGAGTTTGTTTCCTTTTTACAAATGCTTACTGATTTTTTTTTGGGGGTTGGGGTTGGAGGATGGGGCGCATTAAGTTGGACTTTTAATTTATTTTCTCTGCTGCTTCCTGCTTGAACAGAAAAGGGCTCGCCTTTTGTTTTTCTTTCGGTTTCTGTTTCTTTGGCTCGTCTCTCTCTCTCGTTTGGCTGATGGTAACATTTCCGTTTTGTATTTGCTCAGATTTGCTTTCAGCCTATGTTTTTTTTTTAGTATTTGGTATGCAGATTTTTCTAGCACTTTGCTTTGTTTTTAAAGTGGGATTTGGTTAAAAAGGATAAACAAAATCTGAAAACTGGGAATGCCCTCTATGAGTTGAGTTACAAGAGAGATTGCAAATTGCTCAAGCAGAAATGTTAAATGTTTCTAAAAATAAACTTATATCCTTATATCCTAACTTCTATCCCATTTTTATGTTATTTTGTATTAATGGAATGAGCTTGGTTTATTGAAAAACTGTTATATTAAAATTACTTTCTTTCTACTTTCACTTATATCTTGAGAATTGCAGAAATGGGGGAAATAACATTTCTTAAGAATAGAACTTAAGTCACGGATTCGACATACCTTGAACTTAAGAAACAGGCGCTAAATGTTCATTTGACAAACGCTTGTTCACTTGGATTATGGATATCTATACTCGAATTGTATTGAGTACTGAGTTGTACTGAGTTTGTAATAAGCAATGGGAAGTCCTCGTTTCTCAAGCCGAACAAAATCCTGGATCTTTTAAAACGAAACCAATTCATTTTCCATTCAAATACTTTGCATTTAAGCCAGGGACAGGCACGTTTCTATCTCGTGTGCATACGAAAAATCTCAAAGCAGCGCTGCTCCGACACACACGGTATATGCGGTGTACGAAAGCAAGCAACGCCGCAACGCAGTCGTTGCTACTGAAATTGAGAGCAATTTATGTGCTACTCTCACACACACCAATGCAAATGTATTTTTTTCCTGCCTCAAATTTAGGCTCATCATAACATAGCATCAAATGCTTTACAAATGTCTTATTTCTAATTTTGATCAAATTATGATTAAGGTTAATTTTTAGATCACCTAGGAATAATTATAATCACAATTCTTCGTATGAATTGAAACACCATGAAACACCTCGGAAAGGTGAATACTTTCGAAAAACTGTCTTATTTTGACAAAGTGTTGTGATGAGAATGATATTAGTTTCATCTGAGCATAGACCCTTAATTTTAACAAATATTATCGTCGAATCTAATGTTTTTTAAGTGTTTCACTAAGGGCATGAAATAAAACAAGATAGAAAGTCGGTCATGCCCGACTATAACATACTCTGTACCCATCAACGTTGCGACTAGTGCTGCCCATATAAAAAAAGGCGATGAATTGTTTTTTCCTAATTTGCAAAAGGGGGGGGGTGGGAAAAAAAAAAAAAAAAAAAAAAGATGTGTAACCAAATAAAAAGTTTTTTTACCATACACACGGAAAACTTATTTCTTTCAAATTTTTAAACATGTGTGGGTTAACTGACAAAAAAAAAAAGAAACAGGAAAAAACGGATTTGGCTATATCGACTCTGCTGTAGATGCTGATCAAGAATATATATTATATGGTGGGAAAAGTTTCCTTCCGGGTGTTACATACATTTGCACAAACCTAATATATTCTGTGTACCTCTGGTAATCAATTTCATAGCTCCCAAAGAAAACACATACAAACCAAGATTGATAAGTGTTGTCACATGTCTTACGTAAACTCTTCACAGATATTCGAAACCGTAATGAAACCTGTATATTTATCTTTTCCATTCAACGATCAATGGTTTCAAAATAAACAACAGTGCAACAGTGTGTATAACAGCAGAAAACAATTTGTACCGATCTAGCCAAAAATTTTCATATACTTGGGTTGCCCACAGCTTCTGCACAAGGTGCACAAGTGTTGTTGTAAGCTCTCTCACTCTTCACCCTTTATAAACCGGTTTTTTAGTTATCTCATTCATTTGTTTATTGTTATTCGACCAATGAGTTTCTTCATATTAATTGGTCTATAGCAAGCAGGGCTTACCTGGCTAGAGACCTCCACGAGTAAGTAAAATAGTAATCGAGCAATTCTCGCCGAGTATGATTGTAAATCAATACGATTACCTAGCGGTCAAATTGGCACTGTCGCAACGTAGAATCGTCGGAACCGCACAGTTTTACACATTTTTACTCAAGTGTTTTGTTGTTAACATTTTTTTTATATCTGTTTTGCTTTTGTTCTAAGTTAATGTTTGTTTGCACCGAACATGGTGTAGTGGATAGTGGCAAATACAGTGCTGAAGGTCGCGTATAGCACTTTCGCATTTTTCTGGGATCCCTAAAATCAGAAAATACATTTGAATTAACATCACGAATGGAATAGAATTGGGAAACCATTCACCGTTAATTTGATGGATATATTACTTAGCCCGCAAAACAATTTGGGCTGTTTTTGCCCATGGCGCCATTAAATCGACATATCCGTTATTAAATCAATCACAAGCGGTGTCAGAAGTTGGCCAATACCGAAGTTTCTTATTCCAAGTACGAATAGGATTGACTTGATCTCGGATATCAAGGGTCTAGTCTCTTGCTTGAAATTTCAATTCGAAAGTCGAGATCAAGTCAATTTGTTTTGATTTTTTTTATGTAGATGGGGATCTAGATGAGGCTTTCATGGCATCTTTCCCCGTGAATTAAGATAAGTATAAAGTAAGAAAAAATAATCGATTACATGATTACACACAAGTATCGTGGCAAAGTAAAAATGATTACTTTCACCTGTAATCACTTGTGCCGGTCTGTATTACCTGGTGAATACATGTCAAAGTTGTGGCAAACCATTTTGGTAATAGCAGAAGAAATTGTGGGAGAAATATTAAGAGGTCGGTGGGAATTGCAATAGATCTGCATGCCTTGAAACGATTGATAAATCACGCTTGTAAATCCTTTATAGATCCGTCATTGCTTAGTATCAATTCGGTCTAGGAGTACTTTTTCTTGTAGAGGGTTCATCAGTGGAACTTAATGCTTGGAAGGCTGATTTTGGACCTTTTCTAAAAAAACCTTTTTTGAAAACGGAAATAGTTATTTAAATTCTGTCTGTTATTGTACTAGAAACATATTGAATTAAATAAAAAAATGTTTTTTCCTTTGTACGAGGGCTGTTCAAAAAGTTGTCGGCCTTCAAAGTTGGACGTCGAAAAGGAATGCTGCTGGTGGCACGGATAACTCCACTTCGGATCATCTGAAATGGAAACATTAAACGGCGTTAGATTCAGTACAAATGTAATTTGGGCCCCTATTTTAAGCATAATTTTGCGATTTTGTTTCACAAAATGGCGGCCATAGAAAAATGAAAATCGCTTTTGGCCAATTTTTATACCCTGTTCCCATTGAAAATGGGAAAAGGGGGATCATGAAGTTGTGCAAAAGTATGTAACAGGTAGAAGGAAACATTTGCGACCCTATAAAGTATATATATTCTTGATCAGCATCAACAGCCGAGTCGATTTGGCCCTGTCCGTCTGTCCGTCCGTCTGTCTGTCCGTATGAACGCGTGTTTCTCAGAGACTATAAGAGCTAGAGCCACAAATTTTCGCATGTAGATAGTTGTAAACCCGATTCAAAACGAGTTTGTTTCAGATTTGGAAAATTCCTCCCCCTCCCTCCTTTAAGCGCAAAAAACTGTCAGAGCCACAATTTTTAACATAGACCTTCCAAACTCAATAATTAGATCGGACAATAAACACCGAAGTTATATACGAATCAATTTTGCTTGTGGGAGAAAGGGGGGGGGTCTTGCATTGTCAGTTACCGCGTTTCCGCGTGCGTTTGTGCGTATGTTAGAGTGTGTGTGTGTATGTGTGAGTGTGTGTATATGTGAATGGAAGCACAAGAAGTCAAGGGAACAGGGTATTTTGTAGTCGGGGCACTCGACTACAGCTCCCTTACTTGTTTTTCTCTTAGTTTACGACCAAAGACCACTTGCCAGTAGTTCAGTTTTAAAAGGTGTAATCTTGGATTCCAAACAGGTTCAAATTCAATTGTTTTTCAGACTTGGCTCGGCTTATGATTTGATAAAATTTTCGCATTCGCAAAAGTTTTTCGATTTGGAGAGGAAATTTGGTCGAAAACCCGGTTTCAAATCGCAGAACTTTTGCAAATGCGAATACTGGAGCATGACAGAATATACCAAATTTAAAAGAGCTATGGTACCTTATTTTAATATTGAAAAACATTGAGGATTATCTTCCAAAATCCTTAATAGAGTCAGTTGAAACATATTCTAAAAAGGATTAAAAACAATTCTTCGATAAAAAAAATACAAAATATTCTGCATTGTCCAACTACTAAATCAAATATTAAATATTTCGCGGCTTATTTTAGTACAAAGTCATCAGACAATTTTCCTTTTTCTTCCATAAAAGTTTTCCCTTTTCTGCATCTGCATTCAGCAGTCCCTTGCTCTGCTCTGCTCTGGTGTGTTTGCAAACGTCTTCTAGCAATTAAGTACATTTTATGCACATATACACATAAATTTAAATTCCCTCCCGTCGTCCCAACTCTCATTAGGGTCCAGGCTCCCCCTTCAAAAAAATATAATACAAGTAAAAGTTTCCAACCACACCCCCTCCCCCCCTGTCGCAAAGGATACACAGATATATGCTTATACTTGTACATATGTATGTACTCATATATAGTATCCCATGTATGTACCAGGCACGAATACGAATCAGGCACCGGCAACGGCTCCAGCTCCACGTATGAGTGGTGCAATGCGATTGCGAGTTGTACTCGTCATATACGTGACGTCGACAGCGACGTCGGCAGCTCAGTTGGCGTCAGCTTTTACTCAGCATTTATTCGTTTAGGTTTTTTTTTTTGGGCGCTCGCTTCCAGCTCCAAAACACTGAGCAAGCAAGAGAGAGAAAGAGAGAGAGTGCGGCTCACACATACACATACATGCGCATGTGTTGCTGCATACGAGTTGGCGTGTGTGTGTGTGTATGTTTTTTATTTCCTTTTGGCGCGTGTTGTTTTTTTCTGGGTGTTGTTGTTGTTGTTGTTTTGCTCCCCAGTTTTTAGACTCCGCCTTTTTTGTCGTCTGCATGTCTCTGGCGCTGTCTCTGTGGCCCCCCACTGCCCCCTCCCCCACAAGGTTCGTACTTTTTACTGTTGTGGGATTTTTAAGCGTCGTCGTCGTTTGCTTGTAGAAGGGGGGAGGGAGAAAAGTGGGCGGCATTGGGCGGTGAAAGAGTGAATGCGAATGTGAGAGCTGGGGCTTCGTTTCGTTTCGTGTGATTTATTCTCTGTACTCGTTGCGTACTTATGCTTACTTGCTCTGTGTGTGTGTGTGTGTATGTGTGGGGCTCATTCTCATCCATTCGTTTTTTAAGTTAATGTGTTGTTGGGGGCACTGGAGTAGGTGGGAGAGGAGCAGGAAGGGGGCGCTCTCAACGAAACGACGAATGAAAAACGAATGAGTTTGTTGTTGCTGCATGTTTAGGTTTATTTAGTACGTATGTACATACATACATACATTCGTCTGCTGCTGCTTTATGTATGTATGTACCCACTCTTTTTCGTAACGTACATACTTACATACATTCCCATTTATATGAGCTTTGGACTCTAATGGTTTCTTATTACACACACATATATACATATGAGTGTATAAGGTGCCGCTCATCTAGGCTACATTCTTGATACAATACAAGTTACGCATACGTCATGTTGTACCCCCAAGTAGAATTCGACTAATTAATTTAACAAGTTCCTGCGAAACTCTCATATATTTAGTAGAACATTTTATTCAATTTAAAAATATTGAGGGTGTGTTCAAAAGTAATTAAATTTACTTATTCGTACTATAAATAGGGGAAAGTTAACTTCGACTCGGCCGAAGTTTTGTATACCCTTGCAGCTTCCATTGAAAACAAAACAGTTTTTCTAACTAAGACTACTTTTTGGACCTTACTTTTCTATGGGATCTATACTATATAGATGTCTGATTTCGACCAAACTTGGTGAAATCATGGAAAAGCATAATACACTGTTAGTTACGAAATTTGGTGGCGATCCCATTTTTCTCACTGGAACTTCTTTTTCGACCGATCATTCATACTGCAGCTATATGCTAAAGTTATCCGATTTTGATAAAATAAATCTTTGTAGAATTGTGGAAAAGTATATAAAATAAGTGTATGCCAATGATAAGGACGTTTTCATTAAAAAACAAAAAAGTTTTTCTCACTAGAACTAGTTTTTCGACCGATCGTTCCTATGGCAGCTATATGCTATAGTCATCCCATTTCAACCAAACTTAGTGAAATCATGGGAAAGGATAGTAAATTAAGAAATACGTACTTTGGAGGCGTTTCCATTAAAAAACAAAAAAGTTTTTCTCACTAAAACTAGTTTTTCGACCGATCGTTCCTATGGCAGCTATATGCTATAGTCATCCGATCCGGCCGGTTCCGACAAATGTGCAGCGTATATGTACCAAAAGACTTCGTGCAATGTTTGGTGAGGATAGCTTTAAAACTGACGGAGGAGATAGCATAGAAACAGACAGACAGACAGACGGACTGACGGACGGACGAACGAACTCAGCTCGTCATGCTGATCAAGAATATATATCGGAGATGCTTCCTTCAATGTATTACAAACATCCGCACAATTCTATAATACCCTCTACAAGGGTGTTCCTTTGGTACAAAAGGATATTGAGATTTGACAGTTTGTTTTTAATCTGGTGTGTATCTTGGTGCTGTTTGCTTACGTCTGGCAACAATATTATTCTTTTTCAGCACTTTACTAATGCATCTCGTTATGTAAAAAGTTGGGTTAGCTTTCTGACAGCTTGGCTGGTCATAATGTTTGTATTCCGAACCGTTTTAACTTCACATTGTGCGGATGTTTGTAACGCATTGAAGGAAGCATCTCCGACCACATAAAGTATATATATTCTTGATCAGCATGACGAGCTGAGTCGATTGAGCTTTGTCCGTACGTCAGTCCCGTCCAGTCTGTTTGTTTTTAAGCAAACAAGTCCCTCAGTTTCGAAGTTATCGAGCCATCGATTTAGCCATGTCCGTCCGTCTGTCCGTCCGTCATCCGTATAAACGCGTCGATCTCAGAGACTATAAGAGATAGAGTCCAGTAGGTAGGTGTACACCAGATTCAAATTGAGTTTGTTTCTTTTTATAATTCCCTCCTCCTCCTCCCTTTAAGCACAAAAACTGTCAGAGATACAATTTTTAAGTTAGACCCTCGAGACTTTATATACACTCATGGACAATACAATAGGTGTGCAGTTTTTTTTTTAAATATCGACTTAAATCGATAACATAACATTTAATAACGAAGCTAAACTTTTTTTATATGGTCACACTGTTTCGGTACGAGATGGGTGAATTCCCGAAATTAACTAGCTTTCTGGGAAACATTGTGGATTGTTTTATTGGTTAGACAGCAAGCTCGGCTGGTCAATAAAATAGGTGTATGAAGCAAAACATTGATCTGTAGTTTATAAATACCATTATTTGGTTGCAGAAGGTAAGGTAGTTGGAAAATATAACTAAATGGGGTCTTAATAGCCATTAAAATTGTATGAGATTGGCCGTTGGCGTCACTGCAGTGCGGAGGAGAGATGGCTCATTCGACGACTCAGAGATGAAGGAAAAACGTATTAATCCACCAATGCCTTAAGACCGGAAAAAATAAGTGAAACTCGGGCAGCACCTAGAAAATCATCATCTAAGCCGGCATGGTTCAGTTGGTTAAACGCGACCCGTTCAAGTCTTCCAGGACGATTGCCAATGAAATTAGGAAAATTGTGCCATCACGGACCGTTCGGCGACGATTGGCTATAGCAAACCTACCAGGTAGGATTGCTCGCATGGTTCCTTTGCTTCGGTCGTCAAATTTATAGATGATGAACAATAATCTCTGGAGTCACGAAACCAAATTTCATTTATTTGGAAATGATGCTAAGAGGAATGTTCGTCGTCCGAATGGCAAAGAATTTGATCCCAAGTACTCATATAAAACTGTGAAACATGGAGGTGGTAGCCTAATGGTATGGGGCTGCTTCTCATGGTATGGTGTCGGTCCAATTCATCGTATTGACGGAATAATGGACAGATTCGTATACAAAGATCTATTAAAGACGGTGATGCTACCGTATTCCGAGGATAATATGCCACTGTTATGGAAGTTCCAGCAGGATAATGACCCGAAGCACGCCTCTCGAGTAGTAAAGGATTGGTTCCGAGGGCATAAGGTGGATGTTCTTGAGTGGCCAAGTCAATCCTCGGACCTTAATCCCATCGAGAATCTCTGGGATGAACTCAAAAGAGAGGGCGGAAAGACTTTTTGTCAAAATAAAAATCAACTTTGGTATATTGTCCAAAGAGCATGGTACAACATTAAAATTGGAACTTGTCGCAAGTTTATAACCTCCATGCCATGACGAATGGAGAAAGTACTGCAAAATAATGGCGGATATACCAATTATTAGCTACCAGATACTTAGTTTAATATAAAACAAGACCAAAAATAGTGAAATATTGATTTAATTTAAACATTTATCTTCGTACACCTATTATTGTGTCCAGCCAAAATAGGCGGATTTAAGGAAATATTTAATTTAGTTGTATATCAGTGGTACACACAATGAAAGCGTTGCGCTTGTGTGCGGAGCAGCGAAACACGAAGGCAATGTGACGTTTTACTGCTTTACACTGAAAAAATAAAAAAATTTTTAAATCTCTCTCCATCCCTTTATTTCATTATAACCGTCATGGCAAAGTTGGTAGTTCCTTTTAATAACATCAAAGGTAAAGCGACATGCAACGTAATGGCACAATAAACATTGAGCGTTACCATCCATATTCTCAATGAAAAAAAAATTCATTTTCCCAATTGAGATCAAATATTTTTTTCGGTGTAGTGTAAAAATTATGCGCTGTATGGTCTTTCCTCATTGAATGCAGCATGCAGACTGCTTCAGCCGAACACATGAGTCGTAAGAGCAAATGCAGCCGAACACGCGCATTGTACGAAAACAAGCTGCCGAGCGTTCTATTTATAGAATACACATATTCTCTCTCTCTCATAGATGTGTGACTGCGAAGCCGGCAGATTTTGCGTGGCTGCCTTTTCAAATTTTGGACATCGCTATTGTATATTAAAGGGTTTGTGAAACCGTTTTTGCTTTTTGTTTAATTCCAATTAATATATATTTTGAAAAAACTTTGATTTGTTGAGATTAGAGAAGTTTTGAATTGGAAATAAAAAGTTAAAAAAAAAATTAAACACTCCTATCATTTTGTCCATAAGTGTATATTATGTAAGGCCCAATATCTATCTATTCTGAAAATATCAATAAGATCGGACAAAAAACACCGAAGTTATATACGAATCATTTTTGCTTGTTGGAAAGAAAAAGGTCTTGCATTGTCAATTACCGCGTGCGTCTGTGTGTAAGTTTGTAGGTGTGTGTTTGTGTGAATGTGTATGTATGTTTTCAAAAGAAGTCAAAGGAACAGGGTATTTTGTTGTCGGGGCACTCGACTTAAGCTCCCTTACTTGTTTTATTTTATTTATTTTATTTCCCAATGACACAAGACATGAAGCTTATAAATTAAGTCATTGGTCACAAAATTAAGTCAATGGTCACAAAAGTTTCAAGTGTATTTAAAATTCGGCACAGACGAGGTTAGTTTCGCTTTCGCGTTTTATTATTTTTCGTTGCAAAATACTATAAATAGTACGTTTGGACTTGACCTCTTGGGTAAAATGGTGTACTGTAAACACTTTACCTTTGTCAGCGTGAATTTCGTACTTGTCAGTTCTCTTAAATTTATATTAGATCTCAAGTTTTTGTATATTTCTCACATTGTTTTTTTTATATTTTTTTTAAACGAAATGTTAAAATAAACTGCAAGTTAATTAAATAAAAACTAGTTTTCATATTGACATAGACTATAGCTGAAGAGCAGCAAACACTTGACTCCCTTTGGCGAAAGTCACAAAGAATATGAAAAACCCTTCAGTGAACCACTTCTAAGGGGCCACAAAAGAGTTCTCTTTCACAAAGGTATCAAATAATATTTATATAGAGAACGAGTGGGAGGGAGGCAAATGAACCACTTGGAGAAAAATGACAAAAAGGAGTCAACAAAGTAAACTGCAGTCAGTTTCATAATAAGCTCAGCGACCAAGTCAACGTCAAATATTTATTATTAAAGCAACGAGAGAAACGGTCAAGGAATATTGTTAAATTAATTTTAGCCAAGGCCAAGCAAAGAGCATAAGAAAGGAAGGAAGTAAGAACCAGGTCAGTTTGAGGTCATTCACACTCCTCCGTCGTTGACCTCGCGACGGCCACGGCGGCGGCTACTTTATTACTTTAAGATTTCGCCTTGACTTTGAACAACAGTTTGCCTTCATTTTGCTGGCGTAAGTTTTTCTCAGCTTTTCTTTTCTGTTATTTTTTTTTTCTACTTCTTTTGCCTAATGGCGAAAAGCCACGTGAAGTTGTGGGTACTGAAACTTTAACTGGGGGCGGGGGTGGGGGAGGGAGATGCCCAATTTCAATTTTCATTCAAACTCTTTGGACATTTTGTTTGACATCAAATCCATAAATTTCCTACAGTCACGTGTCAAGAGTTACTCTCTCTCTCCCTGTCTTTCGCTTTGATAGAAGTGCAACCAATTTGATTTGCATATTTTTTTGGAAGCCTTGACACTCGAATCTTACGTTTGGGGGATGAGTTTTCAGTTTCCCTCGTTTTCATTTAATTTTTTTTTTGTTGATTTTTACTGACTATTGTTATTACTTTTAAATTTTTGCTGGGTTTTCAATTTGATTTGATTTTTGGGACACGTGTGTCAAATTCTTCGAGCTAAGTAAGTGGGTAAGTGCTGGCATGAGAGGTGAAGGGCAATGGAATCGGGTGTTAATCTACAAGGAGGTGAGCTTGGGTTAGACCAGTGCATTTTCCTTTGAGAGATATTGAATTGGTTCCGAAAGAAGAGCTTATGCCTTTTTAAGGAAAGGTCTTTCTACGAAATATATGGGCCAAGGCTGCGATTCGCATCAGAAAGTGGAACATTGGGTAGAATATGGTCTAAAAAGACAATAAGCAGCCAACAACTTGCCAGCTCTTATGAAGAAATTGACTGAAAACTGCGTTATCCAAATGAGGCAGCAGCAACTCAGCAGCATTTGATGCTTACTCTAAGTTTTACAACGACTTTGTACCTTAATAACATTTTTGAACATTTTAGAAACTTTTTGATTTCATTTAAGAAACATTGAAGGAAGGGAATGGTTTCTTCGAGATGGCCCAAGAAAAAAGATTCAGTGAGATGATTTAGATTCCTTACTGTCTTCGTTTCTTTTGTGATGGGCACTTGCCTCTGCAGTTGGGTGTACTATTTCTACATCCTGTATCCAACTTTAGCCATTAAATTCTGTTACTCAATCCCCTCAGATATCCATACAGCCTGCTTGGCCCTAATAGTTTTCCCCCTCCTCACATCAATTTATGCAAATCCCAAATCATTTGCCATTCGCCTCCTTCAACTAGCACTAATATTGTATATTGAAAATGTTAATGCACAGCGCCATCTAGCGGCCCGAACTACGCCGGCTGTCGCTCAAATTCACAAATCCAATTGATTTCAACCAATTTCTCAAACTCCAACACCAGAGAAGAAGACAAAAGAAGCAAAGAAAAAAAAAGAGGAGAATACGTGCCGCAGGCGGAAATAAAAAAGAGAAGACGAAAAATAGCATAAAATCAATTGAAAAACTTTTGCCACCGAAAGAAAATCTCACGCCCACACCCATACCCACATCCACATCCAATCCCGCTCTCCAGCAACCCCAAGTTCTATGTATGGCCGCATCGCATGAGTGACAAAGAAATGGGAAAAAATTGTGAACTAAATCCCCGCCGACGACGCCAGCTTGGAGAGTTCTCATTGGCCGTCGTCAAAACACATGGACATGGATTGTCAATGGAGTTGCGTATCCAAATGGGCAGCCCCGGGCGCTGTACATATGTATGTACATACGTACGTACATATAGCGAAGGATGAGGCGGCTGCTGCCGCCGCTGCTGTGCAGAACAATAAGCGCAAATGTAACAAATAAAATGCAAAAGATGCGAAATAAAAAATGACATTTCGTATACAAATCGAAGAGAGGCAAAATCGAGTCGAGCGTCGCAAACGGCAGCAACTGAATTGAATATTTAATGGCAGCCAACTGCTCCGCGGAAAAGCGCGGATAAGGATGGTGGGTGAGGGGCTGGGGCGCTAGGGTTTCTGTGTGGTTACGATTGTGAAATGTGCGCCTTGACAATTTCATGTCGGCCCTCGCCTTTTGTCTTGTAAATGCTTTTTATTGAATTTCCTCTAACTGCGGTTAAGTCTGCGCCTATTTGTGGAAAGTGGATTTTGGTTTAGGAAATGAGCAAATAGATAAATGGAATCAGATATATACGAAATATGGGAGATCTGTTTAGAAGATAGCAAAACAAATTTAGACGAAATGGTTGGCTTAAGTATCTTGCATTTAGGCAGCCTTGAGATATAAACTGATAAAACCCATTCTAAGAAACGGCATCGCCTGCATTCGCATACTTAAAATCATTAATGGAAATCAAAAACCCAAAGATTTGGTTGGGCTGGTTCGACGTCTTCCGTCTCATCCGATAATAAAAAGTAAAGTAAAGATGTATTTTCACTTGTCTAATATCTTAAATAGCAGACAAATTCAATAGTCAATCAGAGAAGCACGAAAATATATGTAAAGCTGCAAGAGAAGTAGGCTATCTGAATTCTCATTTGAGATTTATGACAGCCAACTCACATTAAACCAGGGATGCAAATCGGCTCTGAACCGAACCGAACCGCTTTTTCAACTGGTGAACCGAACCGCAAGACGAACTGGCGTCCCTTCGAAAATGCTGAACCGAACCGAAAACCACAAATGAAAACGGTTCGGTTTGGTTCAGTTCACAGACGAGTCTCAAGACGCACAAATTTTGGGAATTTTGATCGAATTGCTTCGATAAGTCCCTATCGATTCCGGATTTATGTAGCACCCAACCATTTTGAAAAAAAATTTCACCGACCTTTGAATAGCTGTCGTAAGTTAACATTTCTTCTTTGGAAGTTGCTAATCGATCCGTTTGCATATATCATTTCCTTTAACGGGACGATATTCTCATCGAGCCTCTATTAAAAGATATCTTTGGAGCAAGCAATCCAACTAATCCAAATTTTCAATTCTAGGAATTCGGTATCGAAATAGTCATTAAAGTATGATAAAGTACAATTAAGGACATTATTAGCTTATAATTGGCAATCTCAACTACTTCAAACTTTTCATACAACGTATATCGTCTAGGAATTCTAAGTATAATAAAAAAAAAAAGTTTGATAATCGAAGGACTCAAAAATTTGTGTTTAAACATGTCACATATCACTTTAGAAATCATTATTTTTCAAATATTGAAGCAAATGTTCGGGGAAAAGACGCTCTAGGTGAGCTTTAATATTTTAAGAAGTTTTTCGGTATAAAATAGCTTTCTCTGAGACAATTTTCAATATTTAAAGGATTAGCTAGACCTAATAGAGTTGGCTAAAACAAAAACCCTGGGTGTAATACCTCTTAAAACCAGAACTAGTATTTTATAATGTGCTCGAATCCAACTTTATTTTTCATGAAATAGTATATTCCAAATAGGTTTATAGTTTTTCAAACTTCTGCAGCATCAAAGATCCAAAACATTTACTTTCTGAACAGATTTAAGGATATTTTTTAATGTTAGACTTTAGAAAGGGCATAAGGTTTTAGGGCTTGTGAATGAAGGGTAATCTTAGAACAAAAAGAAGTTTTGGACTTGCCGCAACTTCAAAAGTCTAAAAAAATGACTTTCGGAGAAGATTTCAGGGTAAATTGCGACGTTATACTCAACAAAAGGCTTTAAGAGTTGAGATTAGGTGAAATTAAGGGCGATCCAACAAAATAATGGAGTTTTTAACACTTTATCGGACTGCTTTTCTTTTGAAACTTCGGAAAAATATCTTTTCGCGCAGATCTTAGATCAAACTGGGACTTTGTACTTAAGAAATGGCTTAGGACTTTAGACTCGGCCAAATTTAAAACGATCCTTGAACAGAAATGCGTTTTTGACAACTTTTGGACTGCCTTATTATCGAAAGTCTAAAAAAAAAAATTTGAACAGATAAAAGCAAAATCCTTAAGGGTTTATGTTCGGCGGAAATTAGGGCGATCCTAGAAATAAGTTTCTGTAATTTCTTTATTAAAATTATGAAAATATTTGGTCGTTAAACTTAAGGATGGGCTTTAAGGGTTGAGATTTTAGATATTCTCGGCATCCAAGAACATAAAGTGCATTTCGAATTTCTTTCCGCGCAGATTTTAGGGAAGATCGGGGTTATTTGCAACAAGTAAGAAAGTCGGTCAAGCCCGACTATATATACTCTGTACCAATGCATAATTTTGTGCTGCCGTGCGCGGTATACACGCTGTTGGCAGCTCAAGACATAATTATCATATCTCGAGAACCGTTGATCCGAGCTTTATGATTCCTTTGGGAAATCGATAAATAATTTTCATTAAAAAATGTCCAGAAGGATCGAACTTTCTATCTATTAAACTGTTGGAGATATGACGTTTCTCAAATTTCGGGGGGGGGAAAGGCGTGGCAAAACTTGAAAATCAAACTTGATCGCCTGCGGTTCACTTAGCTGTCAAACACCATACTAGTCGAACCGAACCCCGGTTCCTTGGTTCAAACACTATGAGATCCACTGAACCGAGCCAGTCCTTATTTCGAATCGGTTTGCATCCCTGAATTTTTTTTTGGCCAATATTCGGGTAGCTCACTATACCCAGCGGCTCAAAACACCCCATCTTCCCCTATACTTCATGTGTTCATCATAATACCCTCTGCAAGGGTATAAAAAGCCATTCTCCAGATAGCCAAGCAGCGCTCAATGCGGTTAGCAGCAATAAGTTCACTTCAAAGTTGCGCTAAGAGTCAAAAAATAAAGACAAGTAAAAGCATTTATAGTAATCCAAAACAAGGAATGGAAGACCTCATGATCTTGAAATGCAAATTTCAATATTAAAAAAAAAAAAATACCGTTCTGAAATAAGGACAGGTTCGGTTCAGTGGTTCACACAGCTTTTAAACCATTAGTTTGGTTCATTACATGGTTTTTGGAGCTGACTGAACCGCGGCTTCGGTTCGGATCAGTGGTTTAATTTCGTTTATGATTATGATATTATTTTTAAAGTGAATATGTGAAGTCGGACATTCAAGCTTCACCATAAGGATTTTGATTCTAAAAACAGTGCATTATTCCATTATCGCCTATGATATGCCGGACTGCTCCTTAAGTTAAAGAGTATAGCCCTTTACGGGACAATAGTCTTCTGGTTAAAGTTGGACTTAGGTCAAGAAGCACGAGAGAATATTAAGAATGCCGTATGGGATTCTTATACAAATCAATTACCAACTTCAACATGAGGAAATAAAGGAATGCAATCTTATGACAGATGTACGGGATCACATGTTTTAAAGTGGCTGACAACTCATCCTTAGTGCTATTGATTTTGCACAATGGTAGTGAGTGACCTAAAAGAGACATATTGAGCTCGGTCTTAAGGGTAGGGCCGTTTCTCGGAAGATAGGCGAGATCGGAGAACTTAGCCTAAATCGAATTTGCCAGAGGACATCGAGGATGCTTAAGGGTATCTCAAGCTGCAGCTCACGCAAGAACAAAACACATCTCTTCGAATACATAAGAGAAGACTGAGAGAATATGTTCGTACGTGACCCTATTTTGATGAGTTATCGTAGAGTGTCGACCGAGTTAAAAGGCGGTGCAGAAAAGATGAATACTGATAACAGGTGCATTCCGTCTACAGAAGATAGTATAGAAGGGGTAGGACGGGAGAAAATAGATAGTACAACTCGGCTTTGGTGGACGTGACTTATATGGTGTTCACTTTTTTGTGTGATTCTCCATTGTTTTTTCCGTTCGCTTTGTACAGAAACTTAATTTAACCCAAAGACGGATAAATCTTGTCTAAAGGAAATTATTTAAGTTGGCAAGTTCACAAGTAACATTGTCTGGTGGTGAAAATTGTTTGGTTGCTGAATTTAGCTAAATCTCTTTCCAAAACACTTGAGATTTCAAAGAAAAAATAGATTCCGTGAGCCCGGGAATTGGTTTTGGGCTGAAACTTGGTTGGAAGGGATTTCCGTGACCTCCGAATATGAAAACTTTTCACTAAATAGAACTCAATGATTGAGTTTTTAAGCTAGAACAGTCTTGAAGTAAGTGATACAAATATTAGCACACTGAACCCAACCCAACAAGATTAGTTACCCAGAAACTTTCCTTGTTTTTTTTTGTTAAAACTCCAGTCCCACTTTATATATAAATGCAGTGAATCTCATTAAACAAACCTCGCAGCCCAGAAAATTTGATGCATACAAATGTTGTAAAAACTGCATGCTTATTTCTAAGGAATTTTCATATCAACCAATTTACAATCTTCTAGGGTTAATTTCTCGCCTACAAAACAAATGCCAAGCCGGAGAATCAAATGTGGCACAAGGCATGCAAAGCAGTTTCATTTGAGCCAGAACAGAGGAAGGGTCAACGTGTGCTTAGAGTAGCCTCTGCCAATTGTTCGGGTCTCAGTTACAATTTGCGGGAAACGTGCAACGGTCGTCTGTGGAGACGATTACAGTGTGTAATGCACTTATTGTCGAATAATGTGGCCTGATCTAAATATGCCGGGTAAATTGTGCGACTCCAAACGGAAAACACATGCCACAGTCAGACACTGACGACCAGATCACGGCTCAAGAGCGGGCTGGGGGGATATGTGTGTGTGTGTGTGTGGCATGTGTTCGTGTCTGTAACTGGAACTTGTGGCACTCGCTACGATTTCTCGCTTAAATATGGCAATTGCCCTTGATTATGCCTTATGGGGGCAACAGGGCAACGAATTGATCAAAATTTTTAATAACTCGTGCAAAGCACAGGGAACGTACGTGAGCTGAGAGAAGAATTCAGATTGAAGAAACCAAACAAAAAAAAACCAACTGAATACAAAAAACCCACCAAGTGTCATGTTGACATTTCACGCATTTGACAGTTTAGCAGTGTCAACCGCTAACAAGGGCAAAGCAAACAGCAGTAGAGCAGTTTTTCCAGCGGTTTTTCCAGGACATTGCCAAAATTTGCAAATCCCACGCGCACACACACACAAGAGCTGGCGGGGGCGGGGGATGAGGGTGGCTGTGTGCAGATTTTGGTTGGTTGCACACGCTTTCGCACACTTTCACCAGAATGTCAACTAAGGACTCGCCCCTTGGCAAAATGTTTTTATTGGAATTTTATTTTATTTCATTGGATTTTGATGGTTTCATTGTCTGTGCCGATGGGGGGAGTTAGAGGAGGGAAACTGGCTGTAATGGAGTCACTGCCAGGCGACGATGCAAGCGAAATGCGTATGCAAATTTGCCAGTGGAGAGAGGGGGGAATGTGTGTGTTGTGTGTGCCGGGGGTGTTGGTGTATAGAAAAACAACACACGCACTCGCCTGGCATTATAAAACAAGTTGACATTTAGGGCTAATGAAGTCAATTGCTGTCATTTATCTTTGTTGTTGCGGTTTTTGCTGTTTACTAGTTTGGAGGGGTTCAGGAGTAAGTGAATAAGTGAACTTGTAATTTTCTAGTTGCTCTTTTTTGTTCAGTGGCTCAGTTGCTTATTCATTTTTGTATTGTTCAGTTGTTTAGGGAGATAATTTTTTTACTTTTTTGTTCAGTTCCTCAAATGCTTGCCCAGTATTATTCAGTTATTCAGTTGGCTACTCACATTTACATGTTTGTTCAGTTTGTGGAGATGTGCATTTCCTCACATATTAGATCTTTCTGTTCAGTAGTTCAGTTGGCTACTCTCTTTTGCTTTTTGTTCAGTTGTTGTGTTTCTAAACTGTTGGCTAATTTTATTCAGTTGTTCTGTTTGCTAATCTCTAATACTTTTTTGTTCAGGTGATCAGTTCCATACCCACAGGCTCTTTTTTTATTCAGTTGGCTTCTTTCTTTTATGATTTTGTTCAGTTGTTTAGTTCCCTATAGACTGGCTCTTTTTTATTCAGCAACCTACTGGTTTATTTTGGAAGAACCAGTGATTGAGCAAAGAAGAACAAATAAACAACTGAACAATTAAGTGAACCAAAATGTACAATTGCACCATGCAAACTACTTTGACCACTCACTAAAC
This sequence comes from Lordiphosa collinella, assembly GCA_018904265.1. NCBI lineage: Eukaryota > Metazoa > Arthropoda > Insecta > Diptera > Drosophilidae > Lordiphosa > Lordiphosa collinella. Next base: position 221,641 of record JAEIFV010000444.1, on the reverse strand, counting down.
AGTAAGCTGCAGATTTTGCGCCCTAAAGAAAGTAGTTTTTTCCAACACTTTTGTCCAAAAATGGCTTTAATTTGTTAGCTGATCGAATCGTTTTTTCAAAAAAATATCTTTTCTCACTTTTAATGACAAATAATTTACTAAAGTTTGCACGCCTCTACCATTATGGTTGAAACATTTTAAGTAGCTAAAAATTCATAACAATTACCTTTCCCTTTGTTCACTTAAATCATTTAATCGAACCTCTGGCCACTAATTGCGCAGGAAATTCGCACTAAATGAGCAACTTAGCCTCATCATGGAGAGTGAGAAAGAGCATCCCTTTCACCCACCCATTCAACTTTCACCAATCACATTTTGTGTCTATTCTAATGCAAATTCGATTGAAGCGTTTATCAAATATTTCCTGGTTACCCAGAACAACAATGGGCGAATTTTCTCCCCTCCTCCCCCCGTCCAAAAACTCACCCTTACTCACCATCAGGAGATAGAAAAAATTGGCAAACTCGGAAAATTGCAAGCCGAAAATCAGATTGTGTAAAGTCGAGTTAAGTATACTTTATGGGGTTCGTTGAGCATCGTGCAGGATATGGGCAACATGTTTGTCTAATACTCTGCAACTCCACCCCCGCAACCCGGCAACCAACCGCCCCATTGTTGTTGCTGATTATGTAATGGCCCGGCACTTGATGATTGTTCTGCGGCGGCATGAAATTGATGTTTTTGCCAATTTTGCAATTGAATTGCAATCAAAGCGATGACATGAAATAGAAAACCCCACCCCAACTCCAGCTAGGGGTTGCTCACTTTGTGGGGTGAAAGCATAAAAAATATGAAAGTGAAAGCCAAACTAAATTAGGGTAAAGCGGATTTTTTCGCAAACCCTGTTGCGTAGGCGGGGCACTGCTGCTGGATGGGGAGATGGGGGTTGGTATACCGTTCACCGTTTAGTTTATTGGCCACTAGGCAGAGGGTGAGCATGTTTGTTTGTTTACGTTCAGCGGGTGTGCCAAGTTGCGTGTCATAAATTTTCCCAGCATAAATTTGCAAGCCAAGAAGAAGATCTTTTGGGGGGGGAACAGCATGCGGCGCCTGTCAACGCAATTGGGCTCTTGGCAGGGCAATAGGCTCAGTGTTGTAAAGGGAATTGCACGTGTAGCTCAGAGGTATTATTATCTGAATGGCATACTTACAAGACGATGCAGAGGAAGAAGCTCAACATACAAAATAATCAAACTTTGAGGAGTTTTTGTTTTTGAGTATGGGCTACATTAGGCGTCACGCATCATGCGTAACTAGTAGATCTCTTGAGTTTCGTCTTAAATAAATAATCAAATCGAGGTTGAATTGATCAAAAAGCAGGTTTTAGATGTCAAATATCTTGGCCTTAAAATTGAGCAATGCTTAGCGTCACGCATCACGCGTAACTAGTGGATCCAATACGGGTTGTCATCAGTAAATAGGTTGATTAATAAAAAAAACTTGTTTTTGAGAAGTTTTAGTGATGAATTTATTGAAAAATAGTACGCATCACGCGTAACTTGTAACTCTCTTGGAGTTTCTCATCAGTAAATAATCAAAACTATGTCGATTTGATAGGAAAGCAAGGTTTTGAGAATCTTTTATGTCAAACATCTTGACTGTGATCAATGTTAAGCGTCACGCATCACGCGTAACTTGTGAATCTTATACGGCTCGTCATCAGTAAATAGGTTGATTTTAAATAAAACGGGTTTTTGCTGAATTTTAGTACTGAATTTATTGGCTTTGGGTTTGAAAGATAGTAAGCGTCACGCATCACGCGTAATTTGTGAGTCTTATCAACTTTGTCATCAGTAAATAGTCAAAACTATGTCGATTTGATAGGAAAGCAGGGTATTGAGGATTTTATATGTCAAATATCTTGGCTCTGAATAATGTTTAGCGTCACACATCACGCGTAACTATTAAATCTTATACTGATCGTCTTAAATAAATAATCAAAACTTGGTTGAATTGATAGAAAAGAAAGTTTTCGATGTCTTTGCTTTTCGTTTGAGCAATGTTACGGGTCACGCATCACGCCTAACTAGTGGATCTAATTCAAAACATTTGTAAATAGCAAATTTTGGAGAAATTTTAGTCATAAATTTATTAGCTTTGTGTTTAAGCAATATTACGCGTCACACATCACGCGTAACTTGAAAATTTTATCCAGTTCATCACCAGTAAAAATTACAAGCTAGGTTTTAGATGGTTTTTAAGACCAAAATCTTGGCTTTGAGCGATGCTAAGAGTCACTCATCACGCGTAACTTGTAACTCTTTGCCAGTTTGTCATTAGTGAATAATCAAAACTAGATGGATTTGGTAGAAAATAGGAAAGTTTGTCGTCAATAAATAATTTTCTACTGCCAATAATCATTATAGGAAGGGCGTATGACTTTGCCATGATCAATAAATGGTCTTGTTAACCAAAAAGATTGATAACTGATACCTGTAATGGATTTTGTTGAACTCCAGTCAAGACACAGAATAACTTTATTCTCCTAATTTCAAACATTAGACTTTATGGCACTTGCATACCAGAGTAAGCCCCCCTTTCATCATCTACTGCAGCAATTTGAAACCGCAAACACATACAACCTTTGCCCACCTTCAGCACGCTCCACTCAAATTCATATTTGTACATATTTGTACATAAAAAAAAAACTACAAAAAAAGAGATAAGCAAAAATATTACACGCTCCAGAACGTGACCAATGCAAATGCATATGAACTCAGCCGGGAATGAGAGGGAAGTCAACTCAATTGAACTCTGTAACCCAACGTGTTGCTTCTGCTTGGACCTGAAGTTTGGTGCCTGTACTTTAGCCTTCATGTAGATCATCTCGAACAATGAACACAACAGACACAGAACTGACTCCAGCTCGCGTGTGTATCGCGGTTTGTGCATCAGCTGCAGCAGCGGCTGCGGCAGCAGCAGCCGGCGCTCCAGCTCCAGCTCCAATGTGGAATTATCGGTCACGTACTAAAACAAACATTTTTATAAGGAATACCAGAAAAAAGCATTCATATATGAGCAACGCTCTGGCCCAGGGAAACGACTCATAATGGATGATAATCGTTTATTTCAACAGAATGGGCCTTGTAGCGCCACTTGATCCAGGTCCAGGTTGAAGTCCAGGTTTATGGTTCTGGTGATCGTGTCGCTTCGCACAGTGTGGGAAGCGGCGTCTACACCAATTGCCTCAATTGCTGTCCCGTTGAGCACAAAAAGTTTGATTCGTTTTTGATGATGTTGGGTTTTTTTTGTGGCTGATCATGTGGTTGAACTGAAGAACTGAAGCTGCAGTGCTTCGTGTGAGGAAGTAATTTGATATGTAAATTGCAAAATAATCAAAAATTAGACACGCTGTAAAATTAGCTGAAAGTTAAGCCAGAGAATGATGATGTAGAGACATGCCTAAAAGTAGGCCACAAAATTGGGGGAGCTGTAATTAAATTTGAACTTTCAAGTGAGGAAAAGCGAAAGAAGTAAAGGAAAAGAAGACGAAGTAGATTTGTGAAAAAGAAACATAAAAACGAAAACAAGGAGAGGGAAAGGAATAAAAAGGAACGTAGAAGGAATGTAGAAAATGAGAAGGAAAAAAATAGGAAAAGAAGAAGGAACGCAGATGGAAAAGTGAGGGAAAGAAGAAGGAAAGGAAAAGGAAAGTAAAAGGAAATGAGAAGAAAAGCAGAAGGTACTTAAAGGGGAAAATGATTTGATGGCGATGCGGAGGAAGAAGGTTGATGAAAGGGAAGAAAAAGGGAATGAGAAAGCAAGAAATGGGAATAGAGAAGAAAAGGAGAAGGGGGAAAAAAGAGAAGGAGAAAAAATATAAGGATAATGTAATGGAGGGAGAAAGACGGAAACAAAATTGAGAAGAGAATGAGACTACAGAGAGAAGCAAAGCCCAAAAAAGAGCAGAAGAAGCTCTTGGGGACAAAGGTAATACAAAATTAAAAGAAGTGAAATTGAAAAGGGTAAAGAACAAAATAATATGTAGAAAAATTTATATGGAAGAAAGACGCAAACAAGAGAGAAAGAAGAGGAAGAATGAACAATAAGCGGAAGATATCAATAAAGAATTAAAAGAATGCCATGAATCAGTCAAGAATCAGCCAAGCTTCAACACGGACGGATCAGCTTTTGTCAATTGTTTACTTGGAACTAAACGCCATTCCTTTGACAACAACAACAAACTACCGGTAAGCAGTATCAGTTAAACACATATTGAGGAAGCAAACACTCGCCACCGCAGCTGATCTGCGCTAACATAGTGTTGGTAAACGCAAAAAGATGCGCACAGTGCGTAACCAAAGACACGAACCACTTTACGCTATAACCAATTGGCACAAAGCAGGATTAATGCGTACACCACCAGTTTTGCCGCCGCTTAATATGAATACACCGTCTCAGACCACGAAAAGAGGGCTGTTGCAATTTTATGGCGGTGTTAAAAAATGTAGCTACAAAGAGCAGTTTGGGGCAGTCTCGGCAGAAATACAAATGCTAAAAGAAGAAAACAATGCTTTAATTTCAGAAATCAAGCAAATCAAAACTACAGCCTGCATCTGATTATAACAAACTAATTTGGATCATTGAGCAAAATAAGAAGAACTTGATCTTTAGAGAAATTGTTACGGAACGTTCGCCAAAAGAGGAGATCTAACGGATTTGCCTAGAGAAACTTAAGCTACACAATTTTCATAAGAGAGGCAACACACCGAGGCTTAAGCTGAACGACTCAGTCATTCCACATAAGCAGTCTGTCAGGTACCTGGGCATAACACTAGATAGGAGAGCAGTAGCTGTCACTAACAAATTGGACTGGCTCCTTAGAGCGAGATCAGGGCTCTCGCTACGCGCCAAGATATTAATAATCAAGGCAATAATCATCCCAACTTGGACCTGGGGTATCTGCCTCTGGGGTACTGCCTGCGACACTTCCATCAAAAGGGTCGAAACGATGCAATCCAAGATCTTACGCAGAATACTCGATGCTCCCTGGTACGTGCAGAACACCACCATCCTCAAAGACCTTGGCATTCCATCAGTCTGCTCACAGATCAACCGCCACACCAGCAGATGTAGAGACCGCTTGCTGGTCCACACAAACCGTCTCGCCAATGAGCTAGCGACAACTCGGATACGGAGACGGCTCAAAAGGAGACACCCGTCAGACCTGTGGATACACGGTAGGCGACCAATAGGCCGTCTGCTTGCCTCTCCCTAAAAGAAAATTCTGTTACCAGTAATATAACTTTTTCAGCCAGCTGGCATACTTTTCCCGTTCCAGTCTTTGTTAGCCTTATAAAAACTTGTAAGCGGATTCAGCTCCGCAAATCCTTTTTCTCATAATACCGTAAAAATATGGGAAAGTTAACTTCGGCTCAGCCGAAGTTCTGTATACCCTTGCAGCCTCCTTTTAAAACAAAAAGTTTTTCTAACTGATACTACTTTTCGGACCATACTTTCGGTCCATACCATATACTATATAAATGTCCGACTTCGACCAAACTTAGTTAAATCAAGGAAAAGCATAGCAAGACAACAATTGCGAAATTTGGAGGCGATTCCATTTGAAACGAAAAAGTTTTTCTCAATTAAACTTCTTTTTCGACCGATCATTCGTACTGCAGATATTTGCTAAGGTTATAAGATTTTGACAAAACTTTGTAGAACTATGTAAAAGTATATAAAAGAAGAATATGCCAATGATAAGGACGTTTCCTATAAAAACAAAAAGGTTTTTCCCGTCGACTGATCGTTCCCATGACAGCTATATGCTATAGTTATCCGATTTTGACCAATGTTTGTAGAAATTTGTGAAAGCATACCAAATAAGTAAATGCCCATTTTAAGGACATTTCCATTGAAAACAAAAAATTTTCCTAACTAAGACTACTTTTCGGGCTCTACTTTTCTATGAAAGCTATTCTATATAGATGTCTGATTTCAAACAATCTTTGTGGAATAATGGGAAAGCATAGAAAATTAAGAAGTACAAAGTTTGGAGGCGTTTCCATTGAAAACAAAAAAGTTTTTCTCACTGAAACTAGTTTATCGACCGTTCGTTCCTATGACAGCTATATGCTATAGTCATCCGATCCGGCTGGTTCCGACAAATGTGCAGCGTATATGTTCCAAAAGACTTCGTACAAAGATTGGTGAAGATAGCTTTAAATCTGACGCAGGAGATAGCATAAATAAACTCAGCTCGTCATGCTGATCGAATGGGAATTGATGTAGAAATGGACACTGAGGAGCCCGCCAACGCGTTTGCTTAAGAACACAATCAGGAAATCACAAAAGGAAGTAAAAGAGATCACTTCTTAACCTTAAAGGCCCAGACTGACTCACGAAGTAACCAGACGTTTCATACAAAAATTGAGTGAAGAAGAAGCTGGCGTAACGGGCACTTAACATTTTGCCCGACGGACTTAAAAAAGTATTCTTGCGCTTAGCAGCACATGCGTGGACTCTTTGTTAATAGAGAGTTGGCCTCATTTTGTGTTAAGCAGCTGATGCAATATTGTTGGCACTTGATGTTACTCGCTCTTATCCTACAAGCAAGACATCGATCGGCTGGACTTAACTAAAGTAAAAAAAATTAGTTGCGAAAAAATGGCAATGAAGACAAAACGAAAGGCCCGCTTGAAAATTAAGACAAGGTTGCGCTAATTTTGGCGGTGAGAGACCAGGATGCTATTTGGGACTCATCTCAACCCAAGCATGCGGGGTGTTAACAAGGCTTGGTTCAAAAAGAAAAACAAAAATATGTGAAAGATTAACACTTTGTATAAGTTGCATAAAATTGGTTTGAAGGCTTTGGGAGGGAGTGCTATCGCTATTATGGCAGAAGCACAAGCGAAAATCACTTGCAATCAAAACAAACAGCGGATTGTGTAGTGTGACCCACCACCAGCTAATTTAAAAATGTCATGAATTTGAGACAATACGATGCATCGGTGTAATTTTTTTTGTTAATTCTGGCCACACTAGGCATACGTTCCACGTTGACGCAATATGCGGTGGCGTAAGCTAAATTACTGATGTCGTTAGTCCGTCTAGGAGTTAAGAAGCTAATACTAGCCAGAGATGACGAACACAGAATTGCGGTCAGAAAGGATAGCATTCATTTATAAGCAAGCTGAGATTCTATTTCAACTACGAGCTCGGGAATGAAAACGAAAAGCCAGAAGGTATATTGGCAAAAATTTGTGGCGAGAAAATGGATGGCATAGCACTAGATCTTGAGGCTATTCTTGAAAATTGCAGTCAAAAAAACTATGTAACAATAGCCCTTCTGGAATTGTAGACGTCTTATTATCGTACCTTCAAAAAAAAAAAGACCTGATCTAGAAGCCACAGACATTCTGTTTACGTTTCATATAAGATTCTGAACTTCAAACTAGAAAAATAGGGGAAAGTTAACTTCGGCTCGGCCGAAGTTTTTTATACCCTTGCAGCTTCCATTGAAAACAAAACAGTTTTTCTAACTAAAACCTCTTTTTGGACCATACTTTTCTATGTGATCTATACTATATAGATTACTGATTTCGACCAAAATTGGTGAAATCATGGAAAAGCATAATACACTGTTCATTACGAAATTTGAAGGCGATCCCATGTAAAAGAAATAAGTTTTTCTCACTAGAAATTCTTTTTCGACCGATCATTCAAACTGCAGCTATATGCTATAGTAACCCGATTTTGATAAAACTTCGAAGAAATGTGTCCAAAATATATAAAATAAGTGTATGCCAATAAAAAGGACGTTTTCATTAAAAACAAAAAAGTTTTCCTCACTCGAACAAGTTTTTCGACCGATCGTTCCTATGGGAGCTATATGCTATAGTCATCCGATTTCGACCATACTTTTTAAGAATTGTGTAAAAGTATATAAAATAAGTGTATGCCAATGATAAGGACGTTTTCATTAAAAACAAAAAAAGTTTTGCTCACTAGAACTAGTTTTTCGACCGATCATTCCTATGGGAGCTATATGCATAGTCATCGATTGACCAAAAGAATTCAAAGTATAAAAATATAAGATAAACGTTCATTAAAAACAAAAAGTTTTCATAGAACTAGTTTTCGACCGATCTTCGGGCTAACTAGTCATCCGATTTCGACCAAACTTACGAAATCATGGAAAGGGATAGTAAACTAAGAAATACGTACTTTGGAGGCGTTTCCATTAAAAACAAAAAAGTTTTTCTCTTTAAGACTAGTTTTTCAACCGATCGTTCCTATGGCAGCTATATGCTATAGTCATCCGATCCGGCCGGTTCCGACAAATGTGCAGCGTATTTGTACCAAAAGACTTCGTGCAAAGTTTGGTGAGGATAGCTTTAAAACTGACGGAGGAGATAGCATAGAAACAGACGGACAGACAGACAGACGGACAGACGGACGGACAGACGGACAGACGGACGGACAGACGGACAGGACAGAGCTAAATAAAGAATATATATACTTTATGTGGTCGGAGATGCTTCCTTCTATGCGTTACAAACATCCGGACAATTTTATAATACCCTCTGCAAGGGTATAAAAAGCAAATATCTTCTGAAAGACACTTGACGAAGAAATGGAGAAGTTATTGTAGAAAGAAATGTAGATGAGACAAGAAATGTTCGAGTAGTAAGAAGAATGAATATCAGGAACGAAGGAAATGAGTCTAAATGACACAGATGGAAAATGCAATACTTAAACTTTTACATATTGATTAAGGTAGCTTCGTACAGTGAGGGGGAGTTAGGGTTCCTAAAGCTTCTCTCCTTAAAATTCAATTACCTTAATATACCCACACTTTCAAACCAGTTTCGCTCCCCTCAACACTTTTCACTCATTCACAACTCGGGGCGCCCATCATTAACGCTACAAATTACAACTTAATCAGAAATTAACCCACAACAAGGAACCGGTAGGCAAACAAGGCGCAGGAACAGGCAAAATGGTGACAAGCAAAGGTCATTCAATGTCCATGACGACCGACTGACCGCACGAACAAATAAATGGACACGGGTCGGCGGCAAAGGTCAGTTTCAGTTTCATTTTCATAAATATACAAAATACGAGAAACGAAAAAAAAAAACACGTTGGTGTCGATGCCATTTAGGGGTGAGTACCGGGGAACATTGTTGTTGCGGCTGCAAATCAATTAAAGCAGCAAAATATTATGAGTCAGCCGAGTGGCTGGAGTCTCCAGACCGGTTGACCCAGGTCGCGTAAGGTAGCCAGAGAAATCTGATTGCCCATTAAATTAAGCAACCGGAAAGGCGAGCCAATTGCTTCTCCTTTTTGCATAACAAACGGAAATGCTTACTTTAAAGGAGAAAAAAAAATGATCCCTTGGAATTGTTCTTGCGGGGGTTGGCCAGCCATAAAAATATTTGGCAAAAAATTTTTATTGCATTTGGCTTTTGATTTTCGCTGTTTCGGAGGGCTAGAAATGGCAAAAGTGCGGCTAATAATAGAAGTTGAAAGGAGATGCGGTCTAACTTGTTGAGCAGGCGAAATGAGGCTACTTTTCCGAGACTTATTAAAGTTCCTTCACTTTACCACCAAACAGCCAATTTTTCACCTCAATTCCCAACATTCATGTGGGCGTTAAGCTGGCCAATCACACGGATTAATTGCCCACTGATAACACACCAAAGTTGCCAGACTACCCATACTCCAAATGGCCGCGCGTGCTCAAATAAATCATTTCCCTGACTCCAAGTGTCCAATCCATGGGCGATCTCATTTCAAGTGCAAAAATGCCGCCAGTGGCCAAAGCCAAAACACAATTTGTGGGTGTAACAAAAGAATCGAAAACGACCAGCCAGCACACCAGACATCGACTTCGACTCTAACTGCTTAGCTCCCAACTACAGATCGGATGTGTGTGTGGGTAAGAGAGAAAGAGCCAGCCAAAGTGAAAGCCCGGGATTACAATTTAGACACCGGAAAACAATGAAATTGACAGCGCTTGAGCTTTGGGCGATCATCTGCTCAGCCATTTAGTGGATATTTGTTAAGAATTCCCGTCTGGGTTTATCTATTAAATGTGCTTAAATAATAACTAAGATTTGCTGAGGGGCGAGAATAGGGTTGTCAGGGTGCACAAATATAGAAATAGAAAATTCAGAAATAATTCAGTTGGCTCAACTCATAGCAATAATCTTTTATCGCGGAAGATAAGAATGCGATTCTTGCAGTAATATTGCTTTACCCCAGCGACATCGAACTGCAATCGCATTCTCGGAGAGAAGTGTACCACTCTGCGACACTTCTGGGCGGTAAGAAATCGTTACATCTGGGAGATTGATAAAAAGTCTCTTCTGAGTAAAAAGAAAGCGTTTCTTCTTGGAGATAAAACGAAGTTTCTTTCTGAAGTTAAGAGCCATTTTTTCCTTGAGACAAGAATACAAGAATAGGCCTCCTTATCGAGGTGGTTTCCCACAGAGTCTGGACTCAAGCGAGGATCCCTTTTAAGTCCAGTCCTCTTCTCCTTATATCTAAATGATTTGAAGACTACCTCCCACACCCTTCTGCATGCAAATGATGAGTCCGGGTGGCTCAACGGCTAGTGTGCGCGACCGCTGTGCAAGAGGTCGTGGGTTCGATCCCGCCTCGGAACATCTAATGAAAAGTTTTTTCTTTGAATAAACTTTACACCCGGTCACCCCTCTCAGCTGTTGGCGCCATCTTTGTAGTAATTAGCCATGCATAAGCTTCCCAAACTGGCTTTCGGATTCGGGGTTAAACTGTAGGTCGCTTTCTCTTGTGCGTAAATTAGAAGCGCACAAGCCAAGAGATTGAGAGAAGCTTGGCTTTGCCATTTTAAACATGCAAATGATATTGTAGTCTTCGCGGAATCTCCTATAGCTATGCAGCACTCTACAGACGCATTACATTACATTTCATCCAAGGCCTTCTTCTTAAGTCGCAGGACTTCGCTACTTCTGTCCAGTTCTCTTCACTCATATTCATTTTGGCAACAACGTTCTCTGGTGTAATATGTCCGATCACCTCCGAAAGACAATTACGTTTGAAGGCAAAACGTTCACAGTAGAAAATTGTATGTCCTACGCTGTCCAATTCGGCGTCGCCATATACGCAGCTATGCATCGTGCTTTTCCCTATCTTGTGCAAATAGGTGCTAATGTATCCGTGTCCTGTTACCATTTGTGTAATGTAGTAACCTGACATCAGCGTGCTTCCTTTGGACCCATTCTCTAACATCTGGTAAGAGCCTGGCTATCCACCTTCGAGTGTTCTCGACTGCCCATCTTTCTTGCCACTGCACAATTGTGCTGTGGCTTCTCCCGTTTGTTGCATCGTATAGATCTGCTTGCGCTCTTTTGTTCGTTTTTCAATCGTAATCACTCCAATGACGGGCTGCCGCTCTTGAGACCGTTCGGTAAGGACTAATTATCCTCAGCGCAGTTGTCCTTTGGACTGAAAGCAATAAGTTCAGTCTGCATTTTGCCTCCATAGTATCTGCCCACACCTCGCTGCTATAAAGCAGGATGGCATTATTTACCTCCATCAAAAGTTTCCGTCTGGATTGGGTCGGTCCTCCGGTGTTTGCCATTAGCCTGCTAAGTGACTTTGTAGTCTCGGCGGACTTGGTCTTAGCATGCCGGATCGGCGCTCCAAAAGTCAGTTTTGAGTCAAGACTGACTCCAGGGTATTTGATCACGCTCTGCGTTTTTACGATACTCTCATTGACTCTTAAGTCCACCTCTAGAGGGATCCGTCGTCTGGTGACCAACATTTCACGATATTTTCTTTGGAACTCCAATTGTGAATTCGAATTGATCCACGATATCACGCACATTAGAATTGGAGTAAGCGTTCTTTAAGTTGCGACCACCGATTCAGAACTTTAACATGATGAAAATATTGACTTTAACTAACGTTTTAACATTGACAGTTCATTAGAAAAGTTTAAGAGTGCCTTCATATAAAGATACCAAATTGTTAGGTCCATAATGGAAAACCCATTATCTCTGAAATAGGCTATTGAGTTCATGTCATGGTTCAAGTTGTCATTAGAGCAGCGATGTTCTTCCATAGCACCCAGGGGCCGAGTGCAATCGGATATTTACACGCCCACGAGCCGAGCGCAAGCTGAAGTCGAGCAGCGCTCTCTTTGCTTGCATTCCATGCCCAGACGTCGAGCAGGGCAGTTCAAAGCTGGACTGAGTCGCGTTGATATCGCACACCAATACACTCTCACTTTTTGGCCTCGCTCTTCATGAACATCGCTGCATTACAGTAAGGTTTTCCGGTGATTTTGACTCCTGTGCGACATCTTTAGTTGCCTCCTGCACTTAACCGAAGCCCAATCTTAATGTGTCCAAAATTAACGACTATCGTTAATATCGAAACAAAAAATATCTTATCGAAATAACCCTCAAAAATATCGAAATATAGATAACTCGATGGAATATTGACAACCCTATATTAGACACCCCTATTGGTTTGAGGATCCGCATCGCCTATTTTGGGATACCTTAACAATTAGCAAAAATTCGGGTACATCTTGCGAAAAATCACCAAAACCTCAATATAAATCATTTTCTTTTTCCACCTGGCAACCCTACTCTATTCAGGAAGCAGGGCCATACCATGGCTAGCTGCCATCACAGAGAGTGGCAAAACAAGAATCACTTGAAAAGTGTTGCCGAAAAATGCCGCACGAACACCGTTGAATTGCATTTAAGAAGCCAAATGACCTCAGGGACTCCACTGGTTGAAGCCGACCCTCACTTATTCACAACTCAATGCCTGCTTAGGCCTCCCCATGACCAGGTCTAACAAGCCTTTCTGCAACTGCTGCCAACTTCCATGGCATGGCTTGTCTTACACTCTCCACCAACTCCACCTCCACCTTCTTCCATAACGCATACAAATATTATATTTCGTGCCAGGCCAGACTCTTTGATATGATCGCGTTTGGTTGGAACGGCAACTGCGCACGCGCAGCCCACAGAAGAAACTAGAAATTACAGACAGGCTTTTACCATTGCGTAGCTAAGGCTTTTTTTTTTAACAAAGATTCGGTGATAAAATGTTAGCTAGGGAGAGAAGTTCCCTTGCCCCACGCAGTCCTAAGTAATAGAAATCCATCTGCTTGCTGCTTCAAATTTACATGCAATAAAACTGAAGGTGAATGAAGAAGAATCGAAGTGCGTAGATGAAGATGAATTGCCTGGCTCTACAGTGGGACAGTTACTGCAATTGAGGTACCAGCATACACCAAAGGAATATAAAGTCACATTTAAGCCACTGTGCCAAGAAATAAGAAAAATACGCAGCAACAGGAATTGAAAAATCCTTCACCTTCGTTTTATACAAATGACGCCCCGAGAGACTCGAAACACGCACCCAGCGCGCAACAACAACACAATACACAGGACATGTACCAAGAAAGTAGCCAAGGAAAAAAATCATTTACATGTGGAGGGGATGATTATTAAATGGGTGGCATGTTTAACTATAAAACGCACGCGACGAGGACCAGGATCAGGGCACAAGGGTGGGTGCAAATGAAGGACAACAGAGGATTTGCATGGGGCAGCCATCAAGATGCTGTACAGGAGTGGGCACAGACAGGGGGCGAGAAAGTGAGCCCGGGAAGGGGGGAGGACACAAGTTATTGGTGTGACAAGCAGCTGCTGGAGCGGCCTTAAAGTGGGAAGCCGGCACTGAATTATGCAAAAGATTTACGCGCTCAAAGTTTTTTTTTTGGGCGTTGCCGTCTTTCGCTACGGACAGTCATACACTGGAGGCCCAGGGACTGGCCAACAGTTGGCATAGACATTGAACGAATCGTATGATGGGGAAAGGAGAGCAAATAAAAAAATATATAAACAAAACGCAAAATTTGTAGGCACAAAAGCCCTTAGGATTACCTAAGAAAGTGCTCAGCAGGCCTTTGGCCAAGTGACAGGAATATTTTGTCAGCATTTTGTGCACAAAGATGAGGCAGTTAATCATTCGAGGAGAGTGTACTAGAGTAGGGATAGGGGAATATCGGAAGGAAGAAAACAGAATATTATGTAAATCATATTCCCTTATAATTTTCATATTCAATTAGCCTTTGACCATGACTAATAACTTCATTCCATAAATGCTACAAATGAGAATCGTTTCTTTTTAGCCAAGCCAATCAGCAGATTTTCACGATCCTTCCCAAAAAAAAAAAAAACATCTGCCTCTCATCGCTTTTCCCATATCAACTAAGCTGGCTTAGCTCTTTTGCCCAGAAATCCCATAATCACTCAATTTAAAAGCGATATGGCGCCTAGCGGTCAAATGGCAATAAAAAATCAATATTGAACTCGGAAACCCCAGAAGATTCGTGAACACAAATGCATAGCAAATAAATCGCATGCGATAGAAATGAGCATTGGATTCTATTAAAGCAGAAGAAGCACCACACCAACCAAATCTCCACGAATATGCAAAAAGTCTTTGATCCCAGCCGCATATTCAATCCAGAGACGGACACCCGATGGCAGGTAGAAGAAACCACAGGGCGAAAATCGTTGAAATATTTCAATTAACTTAAAGTGCGCCGCCGCCGCCGCCGAAGAGAACGATGTGCGGACTGGGATGGGTAGCCGACACCGGAGCAGATCGGCATCGGGCAACGGGTTCGGGACTTGGCGTCGACAATAAACAATGTTTTGACAAATCGCTGAAAATTGAGTGCGCAAAATTATTATTTTCAATTTAAGCAAAAATCAAAAGCAGACCGTAGAGCCACCAGACAACACGGCTGAAGATCCACAGCTAGCGAGTCGTGTGTAGCAGCTCTTATAACGATATATGGATATTCAATTTGCCGCCTTAGGTTTACAGCTCACGGTCATGGTACAGTGGGCAGAAGGTGATTTAACTTTTTAATACTGAATCTTTTCTGCTTACTTAACTCAATGAAATGGTAAGGTTTTATAAAATCGCAATAGTTGTTTGATTCTTAAACAAAATAGTGCAAATAAAGCTTTGACACTTCCAAAACTTTTGTATAGTTTATATAATTAATTAAATGTTTCTTAGTGATTTTAGCCAGAAAAAGCTTCTTAAACTCTGCCGTTCGGACTCGGCATTAAGCTGTAAGTCCCTTTCTCTTGTGTGAACATCAAAAGCACACAAGCCCAGAGATTGGGAGGAGCTCTTTGGGTCAGCAAAGTCGATTATTTTTAAGTGATTTTCACAAAACTATTTCATTTTCGCTCTGAACATTGGAAGGAACTTCTTAGCTGATCAATAGATGGCGCCTCTACTCTGCCACCACTAGCCAGGAACGACTATCGATTACTTTGGCGACTATGGTCACATTATGACGCAGCTATCATCTCCAGTGTTAGTCAGTGTGTATCAAATTTGGCACTGGCTGGCAGCTTCGGGCCAGCTCGCAATCAACAAATCATGTTAAACTAATTAAGTAAAGTGAAACAATAAATATTATAGTCTATTAAGCACAACCTTAATTCCTATAAGTGGTGACCCCGACGTGATTCCAATCATGGCAAACGATTCCAGCTTGGGCCTCACCTCCAATCACTCAATCGAGTACCAACGGCCACAAACGACCAGCTAATTCTCGAGACTCTCTTTGTTTGGCATTTGCTGCCAGCCTGAGACAACTATAAGTTCTCGAACAAACGTGCTGCCCACAGTCGTGTAACTACCACTGCTGTCGCCAATATGCAACGTCTAGCTACAGACTTTCGCATCCGCACATCAACCGAAACACAACCGATTCTGGTTCAGTCGTGTCTTCTACGCACACGCCTGTGAACCTGATCGACAAAGCCTTCAATGCGAAGCAACAAAGTCCTTATCCGAGGCAGCGACAAAGTCTTCAACGCGAAGCAACAAAGTGCTCATCCGAGTCACATCGATTCTGGTTCAGTCGTGTCTACTACGCGCACGTCCGTGAACCTGAACAGCAAAGTCTTCAGCTAAGGCACATCGAAGCTCTCCACGAAAGGAAACTTCCGCCTCAACTAAGGCATCTCGAAGATCTCCATGAGAGGTAACTTCCGCCTCCACTGAAGCAACACGAAGTCCTCAACCAGAGGCGACTTTAACCTCAACTTAGGCTCCTCAAACGAGGCACCTCAACGAGAGGCCACATCATTCCGGCGCAGAAGAACTTGCTTATCGACCCCCCATTCGAAGCAACCACCGGCCATCAACCCAACTACGCAAATCCGTAGTTTCTACCCAACTTATCCATTCGCTCCCACAAAGTCCCTGGAGAGGGAGTACTGTGGCGACTCTGCCACCACTAGCCAGGAAGGACTATCGATTACTCTGGCGACTATGGTCACATTATGACGCAGCTATCATCTTGGCACTGGCTGGCAGCCTCGGGCCAGCTCGCAATAAACAAATCATTTAAAACTAATTTAGTGAAACAATAAAAATATAGGGATTAAGGTCGTACTTAGTAAAAGTAAAAGTAAAATCGGCTTGTCAAGATGACAACAGCCCCAAAGGGCCAAAGCCGAGCATCTCTCAATCTCTTGGCTTGTGCGCTTCTAATTTTCGCACAAGAGAAAGGGACCTACAGCTTAACACCGAATCCGAACGGCAGTTTGAGAAGCTTTTCATGGCTAATAACTACAACGCTGGCGCCAACAGCAGGGAGGGGTGACCGGGTGTAAAGTTTATTCAAAGAAAAAACTTTTCATTAGATGTTCCGAGGAGGGATCGAACCCACGACCTCTTGCACAGCGGTCGCGCACACTAGCCGCGGCCTAATAGTGTCAATTGTTTTAGTATAAAATGAAAACGAATGAATATTTTTCTAAACGTTTTTCTTTGGGTTACAAATCGTAGAACAAACCTGCAGTACGCTGCCCTAGTACATGGGTGCTGAGTTCAGTACTTACAGCCCTACCCACCCGCAATGCATTTCAGTACTTACATTTTTCTGGGCAGTAGTGGAGTAAGTACCGAATACTGTAAGCTGTAAATGTAAAACTGTAAGTACTCATTGTAAGTAGTGCAGGTAGCTGTCGCCACCTCCCGAACTGCAGGCAACTTACTCGCTAGCAACGCCGAAGTATCTTTAGCCACACACCGATCGCATTGCGCACCGGTAATTGTCCACTGCTCGGTCAAAAGAGCCCTTCAAAGACTTAATATTTTGGTGTCGAGTAGAGCAAACCATAGTCTCCAGAAAAGATCACAGTTTGTAGTCCAATGGATTCAGGTTTGGGCTACCAACAGGCCAATCATCCTTACATGGTTTTTTAGCCATGTTTGAGTCGATTTTTCCTTGAGAGCTGGAGCGGAGACTTGTTGGAAGGTCCACGGCTTGTTTGCAAATAATGTCGTGTTGACATACACTTTCGCCGAAGCTTTGACTAATTTTTCACAAAAATGGAGCTTGGCGTGATAGGCGTCTCCCCACCAAAACTTCACAAAAGCCGGTTGGTGACCTTTCTAAACTCTCGGAATAAGCTCGGACGCTTGTCATGACACAGCATACACTCTATCGCTCTGTTTGTTGAACGATTACTTCGGCACAGTTGAAGTTAGCTTTGCTTTCTCGTTAAGATTTCGAAGTTGTAACACCACTAGGAATATCGAACCAAGGCAAATCAAGATAATTGACCAAAATTGACCCACTTTCGTCCCACTGTGCCTTGTTGGTTTGGCTTGCTAATGATTGCAAATTAAGAATGTAATATCAAGCGGATCGCCTTACCATGTGTGGGTTGGCACCATGTGCTTATAAATTCGCCAAGAAATTGCCTTTGGTGTGTTGGCCAATTATACTAAATCAGCTGAAATGTTGCCTACTACCCAGAAGTAATCGTTGCCTGGTTAACCATTAACAAGTATAAGCTGGGTTTTTTTTTTTTGATATTTTTGATTTTGGGGGCCTGACCTTTGGAATAGTTTCACGCCTAGCAGCAGCCAAGCAGGACGCCCACTTCAATCAAATATTTTTGATTGGATTGTTTCGGAAGCAAGTCGTCATTAAATCAAATATCATAATTATCTATAAACAGCTTAGGTGCGGGAGAAAGGTCTTTCCAATGGAGTTACGGTTACGCTCGAGCAACCTGAGCAATGATTTTGATTAAAATCGACTCCAGGCTGGAGGGCATTCTGTGCGGATGGGCCAAGACATTGCAGAATGTTCACACATTCACTGAGCCGTGGCCAGTGCCGAGGTTGGAGCAGGAGCAGCAAATCAGTGGGTAAACTGAACGTTAACGTTAACCTGATTATGGGTATTAGAGCCTATAAGAAAGATGGGCATACGCATTGAGCAGGAGAATGGACGTGGACCTGGACCTGGCCGATTCATGGCGTGAACTATTGAAGTGTAAGCGCAGAGTACACATTATGCTGATTATAATCAACCGTCGACGAAGCTCGAGTGCAGCTCATTAGCTGCTAACGGTAAAGAAGAAAACTGCAAGGCATCTCTCAGCAAAGGAAAATCGATAAAATTAAAGGAAGAAAAAATAAAAGCGGACTTGGACACAGCGCTCTCTGGCGCTCACCCTGTCGCACATGCTAATGAGTGGAATGAACTGAAGAAAGAAAAAAACACCCAAAAATGAGAGAAAATCTATATAACTTGGAGGGTTGCAGTTTACTTACAAGAAAAAGACAAAGTCTGCGAACTGTTGTAACAAGAAGAGTGGAAAGTGAGAAAGAAGTTTGTTGGGTAGAAAATTAATGAGAAATTTGTGGCCAGTCGGGGCAATTAATGAAATTTGGATTGGAATCCATCCTTTTATAACAACCTCTCATTTTGACTTGGAAAACGTTCCCTAGTTTCGTTCGTATATTTTCCCTACCTCCTGCCCAGTGTTCCTAATGGCTCGATAATTTGTAAAGCAGTTTCCGTTTGCCATCAGAAACCCATTTGAGCTATAACCATAAACCTCACGTAAGCTCCTTCACACACACACAATCACACACCTTGCATGTCCTGCCAGCCATATGACTTGCCAACATGCGTTTGTTTTTCATTAATTTCCAGCTATGCGTAATTTATGTAAATCAGAAAAACAGAAAACAAAAATTAATACAATACCCCAAAAAACAAGAAAGCAAAGGCGCATTTTGGGTAATTAGCAAACGTCAAATGTTCCAAGCTCATGTATGACCACCAGCAAAGCACTTGACCACTTAGGCCCAGCGACACGCGTCTCGCTGCTTGTTGGCTTTGGTTTAAGCATGTGCACAGCCTTAATGACCGCTACGCACTTCCGGTCAAGAACTCAAGGACTCTCATGCGTAATTCTGGACTCTGATAAATATTCAAATTAGAATTGTACCAAAGGCAAAGTGTGTGGCATATTAAAAAGTCATTTTCCAAGCAAAATGATTCAACATTTTCCCCAAAAATAAAGAAAAAAACACATGCTGTTCAACATGAGCTTGCAAAGGAAGTGCTGCCATACGTGCCGGAAATGCGTGATTTTTTTTGTTTGTGACCGAATATTAAGCTTGATGTGTGAGCCTTGGAAGAGTGGGAACAAGAACGTATTGTTCAAACTTTTGGGGTATGAAGAGCTGGGATTTAACGAAAAACAAAAGAAAAGTAACTGTTTAAACCACCACTTAGTGTGATTCAAAGCAAAAAGCTTTTCTGTCTACCAGCTGACTCGCAATATGATATACCAAATACATATATGAGAAATGCCAAGATCTTTGTAAATGGTGCAGCCATGCACTTACATAGGTTCATAGAGCTAACTGATAGAATAACCAGCGCTGCAAACCGGTAGGCAGTCGAAAAATCTTAACCAAGCAGGGCTTGACTCCGTAACGCGTTGGAATTCTACTTATAAAATGGGTGATCGATTAATAATTTTGAATGAATTCTCTATTAAAAGCTTTGCAGATATAAAAGAGTTACACTTAAAGTCATCAGAGTGGGATTCGGCTTAAAGTTTTCCCAGCGATTTGAACTCAACTTGGTACACTAGTCGCACACAAGATCTGAAGTCTTCTGCAGAATACAGTATTCCCTTATTAAAGTGTTGAGAAAAACGTTTTCACATTTTAAATTTAATCGCAATTCTTACATCTGTATTTTCTCGGATCTACGAAACAAAATTTTTTTTTGACTTTAAAAGAAAAACTGCTAACAAAGAACAATATTGCAGAATTGTATAATCGTCAAAAGAAATTATTGAATAAAAGCACAAATGATTCTTTACAATGTTTTAAGATGAAAAAAACGGCCCTGTTAAAAATTCGGAATTCACTAAAAAGTAGGTTGATCTTTTTAAGACGCATTAAACCCACTTGGCATTGAGCAATCGGTTTCAACTTCTTGAACAATTCCGTAGATAAGCTTGTCGACCTGCATATAAATTTTTAAGTTTTAACCTAAAAGAGCAAACGTTTATACGAAACCCTAAACGAAATTCGGAACTGAGCCGCAAATCTTTAGCTAAGGAGCTACCAAATAATGAAAAAGTGACAAATATAAAATCGGTAAACGAAGAACTGTCTAGACGGTCACAAAATTCGAGTGATATGAAGTTTTGGGAAAACTGTCATAAAGATATGTGAAGAATCTGAATATGGGTTTAACGACTTGTTTTGATTTTAGTTAAAGTGAATGTTAGCAGGCTCTAGGTCGAGGTTTGATATGTGAATAACTAAAAAATGTCGCATTTGTGGTATAAGCTGTTCCTGCAACACAAGTATCTGTTGAGCACGCTTTTTCTAAGGTTTCTTTTATTTAGACAAAGAGCCAGTATAGATAAAACAAGAAAGAAAGACAGTCAAGCGCGGGAAGTGCTGCCCATCATCGAACGTTGTTTTTTGCAAATTGCGGGGGCGTGGCCAAAATTGAAAATAAACTTGATCGGCCTGCAAGTATAAGAAGTTTTTGTGGCTGAGACGTCAAACCTCTATCTCTTACCATCTCTGCAATCATACGGACAGACAGACTGAATGACAGACAGACAGCCGGACGGATAGAAGGACATGGCTATATCGACTCAGCTGTTGATGCTGATCAAGAATATCGGGTGTGACACGGAAATCTCTAGTGATTTCGTATAAACGTTTGCACTTCATTTTTAAATTGCTAACGTTCATATGTAAAGTGACAAGCTTATATTCGGTAGCTAGATCAGAGGTTGAATGTTAAGCGATTACTACCTAAATCTACTTGGCTTTGAACAGACGGTTTCAATTTGCTCAACTTTCGTCATCTAATCTAGTAGCCTAGCATTTTGGAGGCTCTTCACATATATATGCAAGCAGTTTTAGCTATAAATACAAGCGTTTATTCGAAAATCACTACAAATTTCCGTGTCACCACCCTAAATATACTTTATGGGGTCGGAGATGCTTCTTCTGGCTGTTACATACTTTTGCACAAACTTATTATACTCTGTGTACCTCTGGTACAGAGTATAAAAACTGGAAGTCATATTAACATTCAGGGAAAAATGCACTAATTTTTTTATTTTTAAGGCCCAGACGGACTCACGATGTAACGATTTCCTTGCACTTTACATTTTTCCCCGCTTTTTGCGCTTAACAGCGCTTAACATCACATACGTGGACTCTATGTTAATAGGCAGTGGGTCTTATTTTGCGTTGATCAGCTGGTGCAATATTGTTGCCACCAGATGTTACGCGCTGTTACTCCACACTCCGCTGAGACACACCCGGGCCCTCCTCGATTATGCAAAAACCCGCACCAACTTACTCACCGAAGATACTAAGCTTTAGGGATACCTTGGGCAATTTTTCTGAAATTGTACTCTTTCAACATACGAGGATAAGTACAGGCTGTTGACGGCTTTATAGACTTTTCTATAATTTCACCATTTTCTAGCATTTTTGGGATTCTCGATGTGTTTTCTGGGCTTGAGATTCAAAGGAACATTTCTGGCTTCAGAGGGTTTAATGTCAGCGCAACATACCAAGCGCACAGTTAAAAAAATTATGGGTAATTTATAAAATAAATGAAAACAAAGCATTTTTAAAAATCTCTAATTGGGCAGTGTTACTTTATTTGGTGAACTATTTTCAGCAAACTTTTTATACTCAGTACCAGAGGTACACAGAGTATATTAAGTTTGTGCAAAAGTATGTAACATCCAGAATAAAGCATCTCCGACCCCATTAAGTATATATATTCGTGATCAACTTTAACAGCCGGGTCGATATAGCCATGTCCGTCTGTTTGTATGAACGCAGAGATTTCAGAGATGGTAAGAGATACAGGTTCGACATGTATGGGACAAATACTTTTTATACTTGCAGTCAGATAAAGTTTATTTTCAATTTTTGCCTCGCCCCTGTCGCCCCAGCAAATTGGAAAAAAACGTCATATCTCCCATAGTTTTATAGATAGAAGGTTTGATTCTTCTGGACATATTTAGTATTCAGGATTATTTATCGATCCGCCAAAGGAATGATAAGGATCGAATGAACTATAGTCGAGTTATACCCTTGTTCCACTGGCACATTCCGTAGGTCAGTCACTGGATGAGCTAAATGACCTCATTCTCTCTGTGTATTTCCCCATGAGAGATAAATGTCCATTCGGCAGGTCATCCGCTGTGGATGATCAAATCACTGTTACTACATTTGACATTCGCACGGGCACTTCTAGCTTTTTTCGGCTAAAAGGCTAGATTTTCTATCGATAAGTCCAAGTGTCAATAGAACAGCTGATTGTGAGTGGGAAAGGTAAGCGGCAAAACTTGAATTCTCTTTCAAACAATAATAAATTATTATTATAAATAAATTCTACTTAATAATATTTGTTTATCAGACGAATAGAACCCGAAAACAGGCCATTTCATGGAGCATTTTACCGACCATGGAAGTCGACACGCCGATCAACCTGCCAATTGTCCGATATTCGGGTGAGGAGCCAAGAGTATGCAAGGCAATTGCAATTCGCTTATCTTATGGAATAGTCATCCGGAAGTTCGTGTCCTGCCTTGCTATTCCTTGTAGACAATTTTTAAGCACTTTAAAGTTGTCCCTCCCCAAAAAATGTGTCTGATTTTCGTTCCCAAAACACGCCATATCGCTTCAATTGAGTGATTTTCGCTTTCTATTCTTCCGATGGTACTCAATAATCAACGCATCGAAATGCAGTTGACATATGCACTCTTGATTTTTCTCGCAAATCAGCAGTAACGCAGGTTAATCCATTGCGGTGAAATATTAAAGGCCAATTAAACTTTCAATTTGTAATTGCAAATCAAAGCAATACAAACAGCTGATATTTGTTTATTTGAACTTAACTTTAACCATTCGCGTGTAACCTTGATGAACATTCGTCAGTGGAACAAGAAATAACTTTTTCACTTTTTGAGAATGGACTCCAGAATGTGCCAGTGGAACAAGGGTATTATAAGGAAAATAATCAAATATGGGCTGCACCAGTCGCAACGGTGATGGGCAGCACTTCACAGGTACAGAGTATATTATAGTCGGACTTGACCGTCTTTCTTTGTTGTTTGAAATGTTACAGGCTAAAAGCTTTGGGAACATTCCAATCTTCGATATTGGGGTTTTGTGGGACTTTTGGGAAAATTCGTCTTACAAATACAAAATATACATCTTTTTTGTACGATTTTTCACTTATACAGAATGAATATAAGCACCTTCTATTATTTAACTATCAATTTACCTACAAGTAGGCAATACAAATTTCCCATATATTTCCGTACTTCCCCACTAGCTCCAGCAGTTCATCTAATCAAACTGCGTCAAAGAATTCATCACCCCTGAGGTTGCTTCAGGGTAAACCTTTCCCTGCTTTTAATTGTTTCTATGCAAATGAGTATGAGGGATATTTTCACTCTCTGTAGCCACTCTCTTTCAGTGCGTATGTGCGTAATGAACAAACTTCAAGTCAACAAAAATACAAAAAAAAATATATCCTATATACACAAAAAAGGACCTTACTTCCCTTATGCCACAGCCATTCGTGTGTGTGTATGTGTTTGTCTCCATAAAAGAGAGGAACACACACAAAAACCAAGTAGAAAGAAAAAAAATTACGGGCTGTAATTATGCAAATTAGTTTCGAGTTTGCGCGGCGAATGCGCGTTAGATGGGAATCAGTTGCCTGATCTCTAAAAATATGTATGTATGTAAATATACATTTCGTACATTTTGCATACACTCATTAATTTTCATCAATAGGCAAACGGAACTAAGCCGCAGCTTAGAGGCGGCGAATGTGAATTTTTCTCAATTTTTTTTTTGCATATCCCGGCGCAGCCAATGACAGCGGGAACAGCAAACTCTCGAATGTGCCAAGCATCATTAATTTTTAGAGCTTAGCGCCAGATGACAAGCCAAACACACACAGACACACACAAACAACAAGCTAGTGCCGCTTCACTGGAAAAAAGCAGCCGAGCAGAGAGAAGGAGCACAACTACTGCCGGAAAAAAATCATTAAAATTTACAGAGGAGGCAACTTCTTAAGCCGCTCCACATCAGACATCAACCCATCAGAAATAAGAGACAGTCAAAGCGAACGTTTTGGAATATTTATGATATTCAAGGATTTTCTAGTTGAAAATTTGAATGGAACAAACAAAAGTGGAAAGCCAGTGAAGGAGATCATTAATATTCATTGCATTTGATGTTTGCAGCAAATCCACAACGGAAAAGGAAATGGCTTAGGCATGTAGGCAAGGAAAATTATTTCGGAAATGCCAAAAAAAAGTCGTAGAATGGGTGGTGAGTACAGGTGGTCTAAGGTAGGAACTTTTCAATGCTTCGTGATCTGATAAAGCCTCGGAAACACAGCAGGAAGCCTTAATATAACCATTGCTAGTACTCTGCCTGGTGTGGAGCACTGTTATCATAAACTTCATATAACTTTTCACCATCACTTCAAGAGACCCTATAAAATTGATTGAAACTTTGTTGCCAAAAATTTGCTGAGTGCATTGTTATGCAAATTAAAAAAAAAAATTTGCATTAAATTTAATTCAATTCGTTAGGCTTTGGTACGTGTGTGCATTATGAGGCGAACAATGGAAATCACAAGACAACGTCAACACCCCTCTAACAACAAGAAGAACAATGCACTTTCTGGCACAAACATACACTCACACACTTGTTGTTGGCTTCTCTCGCCCTTTTTGGCAAAATTGCACCCTTGTCCAAAAATGTGCAAGGCTCAATGAGCCGGCAATTGCGTAAGGATAATGCATAAGGATTTTATTAATGGTTGCATGTTTAGCATCAAAAAGGGGTTGCAATTTTCAAAATGCAGTGCGCAAAATTAGCAAAAAGGATATGCAAAGATATGCAAGAATGTGCGAAAGGGAGGATGCGTGGGAATTTTTGTAAAAATTCCGTTACATTTTCATTTTTCTTATAAGCTGTTTGCGTGTGTATTTGAGGAAGGATTTAACCACCTCGGACGATTAAGTGTAATGCATTTCCATTAGTAATAAGTTTAGCTGGCTTGAGGTCGAAAAAGTTCCGTTTGTTCACAACTGTAAACAACTTATGGATTGATACACCAAAAAGAGCTGGATGCCTATACAGTACTGATTCAGAAACTTCCCATTGAAAGAGTACTGTATAGGCTCTTACAGAAACTCCCCAGTGAAACAGTACTCTAAGTCTTTTTGGTGTATCAATGGATAAGTTGTTTACAGTTGTTTGAAGTCGTCTCCCACAAAATTACATTAATATATTAATCAGAATCTAAAATAAGAGTTTCAAACCTAACGGCCGTTCACACACGCATAGAAGCAAACGGGTTCTAAGGTGACTGTCTGCCGAAAGTTCCTAAAGGCCGCAGATCCCACATAACGCGTCGGCCTGGGTAAAAAAGGGATGTCGAAAATATATCGTTTGTATGAAAAATATCGATATAATATCGATATAATATCGATATCATACAAACGATATATTTTCGACACCCTAGAAAATGGAGGATTGAGTGAAGTGCGCTTGACTCAATCGGACGTACGCGGACGCAGACAAAAAGTGATTGAGTAAAATGCTTTGGAAACGATTGGAAGCTCGCGGAGAAAAAATATTTTTTGTCAAAAATTAAAAGTTGAACAGAGAATCAAAAGAACAAAGAGAAAAGGAGGTGCAGTAAGATCTTTTAAGAAGAAAAATAAAGTGAAATCGAATGAAATATAAGAAAACCAGCCAATTGAGTAGTGTTTCTTTTTTTTCTTTTCTGAGCCCTTTCTAGATTCCCTTCTTTTAGAGACAAAAATCACTTCCCTGTCAAAACCCCATAGCCAAGAAGCCGAAGACGTGGATCACTTCCCGCTTCACTCCTCTGTCCTTTCTCTCTGTGCCTTCCTTGGAAGCGTGGATTACTTCCCGTCTCCTCTCTCCGTGCCATTCTTGTAGTCGTGGTCCCTCTGCTCTTTCTCTCTGTGATGGATCTCTTCCCCCTTCAATCCCTCTGCTCTTTCTCTCAGTACGTTTCTGGGAGTCATGGATTATATCCCGCTCAACCCTAGTAGCTTATTGATTCCAGGCGTGGATCACTTGCCGCTTGGAGCATCCCACTCACTTTCACTTCTATCCTTTCCAGTGTAGAAGATTGCTTCCCATGCTCACTCTTCTCAACAACATACCCTATTTGCAGGCGAGGATCACTTCCCACTACATGTAACTATTCCTAACCACCACATGCTTAAAGAGTTAAATGAGAGGTCCATTACGTGAGAGATATCGAAGCCGTGGATATCATCCATCCCGAGCCAGAAATGTTGGTGAGAACGTACATTCTTTCTCTTGATTACATAACTTGGTGATTCATATCCCAAGAGCCTTAACCCTCAGGTGTTTCAGACCTTCTCTACAAATTTCTTGTAAAAGTACCCAAGACGTGACGGTTATATACCCCGGTCTAGGAGCTTCCTTACAGTTGTGAACCAACGCCACTTTTTCGACCTGGAGCCAGCTAAAACCATTACTAATTAAACATAAGAAAGGTCGCCAAATAAATTACAAAGAAAAGCTATTTCTTTAAAAACTTATACACAACCGGTCACCTTCTTCAGCTATGGGCGAAGCCATGAAAAAGTTTTTGAAGCTTTGTCGTTCGGTTTTGGATACCAAGTGATTTCTGCTTAATTGAAAAAAGGATAAGCTTTTCAATTTATCGAAGTTCTTGAGTACCGATGGGACTCACATGAAGCCAGTTTGTCACTGGATAGAATAAGGAATTGGTAATTCCTTAGTAGATTTATTCAAAACAAATAAATTTATTTGTTCAATCAAAAACTTCCCATCACCTTAGCCTTGCTTTTCAACAGCCTTCTGTCAAAGGCAAGTACACTTTTCCCTTACCTGAAATTCTCAGTCTCACTTCACAACCCGACAAGGCAACATCAAAATTTATTGTACAGTATTTTTTGTAGTGTTTTTTTTTCGTGGAATTTTAGGTAAGAAAAAATTTTAGATAAAAAACAAATGTGTTTTTTGAGTTGGTTCTTCTTGTAGAACTTTAACGGATCAATCATGTGTTGCGGACCTTGTGGTGGTGGCTGCTACAGCTCTTGCTATTCATCCTGCTGCAGTCCTTGCTGCTCTCCCTGCTGTAGTCCTTGCTGTTATAGCTCTTGCTGCTCGCCATATTGTGGGCCCTGCTGGGGTGGTAGCTGCAGCAGCTGTGGACCATCATGCTGAAGGAGGAAGATGCAATAGTGTGTAGGACTTCCAGTAAGTACACCTCTCCATACTCTGGACCCTGTTGCGGTGGAATTTGCAGTAGTTATGGTCCATCTTGCTGAAGGAAGAACGTCATTCAAAGAAGATGCAATAGTGTAGGACACCTGATCCATGGATGGCTTATAAGATTTCAAATTGAAGTCCTTGCTGTTAATACTCTTGCTGCACGCCTTACTGTGGACCCTGTTGCTGTAGAAGCTGCTGTAGCTGTGGTCCATCTTCCTGTAGAAGGTACAAGTACAAGTACACCCGGTCCATGGATGGTTAATAAGGTTCCAAATTCGTGTCCTTGCTGCTGTAGCTCTTGGAGCTCTCCATACTCTGGACCCTGTTGCGGTGGAATTTGCAGTAGTTGTGGTCCATCTTGCTGAAGGAAGTATTTGTCATTCAAAGAGGATGCAATAGTGTGTAGGACTTCCAGAAAGTACACCTTTAGTCCATAGCTGGCTTGTGAGATCCCAAATCAAAATTCAATCTGAAATAAACATGAAGTGAGACTAAGAGACTTATGGTTTTAATAGAACACTAAAGGGGAAGAAGTTAAGGCAACATCTTTTCCCAGGCAGTTTCAATATTCTTAAGCGGTCTTGGTTCGATAACACAAGGTTGTTTTATGTTGCTGGGTGTCGTCGTCGTCTTAATACGCTCATTCCCATGATACAAATGCTACAAGGTAGCGCAGCCGGAAGTGCCTTTTCGCAACCCTCGGTCTGAAACATGGACTATCTAGGGCCAAGGTATACTTAACAAGGGAGCCGCACTCGCTTTCTCGCCCGCTTTGCTCAGTCTGAACAGTCGTGAGCGAAGCATCTCTGCGGATGAATTTTTGTATTCTGCCTCTTGCCAGCGCTCTCGTTGTCGCTCATGTTGACCAGACCTG
Organism: Lordiphosa collinella; assembly: GCA_018904265.1. Classification (NCBI taxonomy): domain Eukaryota; kingdom Metazoa; phylum Arthropoda; class Insecta; order Diptera; family Drosophilidae; genus Lordiphosa; species Lordiphosa collinella. The sequence continues at coordinate 193,035 of JAEIFV010000444.1, read as the reverse complement.
GCCAGCCATAGCCCAAGGGGCCCAAAGTCACTCGACGATTCACACCGAATGCTTGTCGAAGTCAATCATCACTGATCGTCAGAGAGAGACGGACATATTTTTCTGTGCTCTCTATTTGACTAAGCCTGATTTTGACATTTATATAAGAGGCGGTGAGAGCAAGTGCGGCTACCTTGTTAAGTATACCTTGTCTAGGGCCACATTCGTTTACATTCTGAAAGCTTTCGATAAAAGTTGCTCGCTTCACCAGTTTATCGAATGCGGCCATGTCAGTTCGATATACCGAAATACACCTTTGAATAATCGAACCAAGTACAACTTATACTTTCGAACCTGCATCATAGCTCATTCCAAACTTTCCTTCATCAAGACCTCATACCTAACGTAAGAATCATTTATATGTTGATGCCAAATATCGTACGTATCGATTTCAAATGTTTCGCACCTTAATCGCATACTTCCTAGGTTCTTCAGAACGTTGCTCACAAGATAATTAATAGAAACAACCATGTCATCTCATAAGTAACTACTAGGTAAAGCATTGCACTGCTTCCATTTCTTGGTCCATGATACAATAACTATCAGAAGGCCCAACCGAAAGTCCCTTTTTGCATGCGTGAGAATTTTTAGTACCCCAGTGTTGAAACGGGCAAAAACCATGGACACGCAGTCGTTTACATCTTTGTAGGCTTTTGATAGAAATTACTACTACTTACTAGCGACATTGTCAGTTGAATTTACCTGATTACATCTTTGAATCATCAAACGAAGGCCGACTGAGAAAATAGAACGTTCGTATTACGCTATCTTGTAGTCATTGTATTATGTTTTCTTCCGGCCTGCGGTTGACAATAGGTTCAAGTCAGTTTTATCAAACTGACATGTTCGCTTTCGATTTACAGGTAAAGAACGAAACTTCTATCGATAACTGTTGTTACCGACAGTGTAGCCCTGTTTTTGTCTATTTTCAGCCCTGGGGTGCGATATTTCATCACGTTTGCGAAACAAACTTTCGCTTGCGATACCAAGTAATTATTAAATCATGATTTAAAACAAAGTTTAAAGAGTTTTATTTTTGTTCTCAATGAAATATCGAATGCATGACGATTAAAGTTTGATACACAGTCCCTACCCCTAACCTCATAAATCAGCGCAGTGTTAATCTCTCAATTACTCTTATTCGCTAATTGTTTAACAACCTTCACCCTGCTCCTTCCTCTAAATACCTAAACAATGCTAATTTATGCACTGCCCAAAGCAAAAAGTCAAATCAAATAGAACTATAAAAAAAAACAACACACGCACACACTTCAAAAGTCAGCAGGCGTGGACTCAACTGACCACTCCTGCTGGTCACTTCCGGTTTTAAGCCCCCTCCTCTCTCTTGGTGGTCCCTCCTGTCGTGTGGTCAGCGTGAACAAGGGCATTAAAGATAGGACAAACAAGGGCGTTTGATTAGGGGAAAGGGATTGCATAAGCCCTTGCAAATCGCATTATCATTTAAAGTTTAACTAATGGTCAGGGGGGTTGACCACTGGTCATTAGAATTGCACTCTTTGTTGACGAGGTGTGAAATCTATAGGGGTGAGTTGATATCATCTATTTTTTTCGTGTAATGAGAAATTATCGCTGGACTCTCACACTCCATTCGGTAGTCGCGTCTGGCGGCGACAGGGGACACATTATTTTAATTTTACCCACAAAAATTTCGTTGCTTTTTACATCGAAACGACAACAAAAAAGTACCCCAAAAAAACAAAAAAAAAAGTGTACGCAAAATTCTTACGTTCGTTCGAAGGGTGGCTCATAAGAAAAGCAAAATAAAAATTGAAAATCGTAAAAAAAAAGCTTCAGCAGGCAGCACATTAAATGAGTCTAAATAATTTATGCCAAATGCAAAGTGTGAGAGACATAGCGGGGATAAGGAGGAGGATGTGGCCATGCCCAATGCGACATGTGCGTGTGCGTCAAATCTGCTCATTTCTAATTTCTTTTTATTTCGGGGCATTTTTTTACCCAAAAAATTAACAAGCGTCAAGGAATGGACCTGGTGATACCCCGTAAACATCTCAATTTTAATGCAAATGCTTTAACCATACATCATGAAAAAAGTTAAGGATAGGACCAGTTGACTTTTGTTCTTACTTTGTGACTTTCTTGCTTTTGTATATTTATTAACTCACATATATTTATATATGGGAATAGTTCCAAATCGGGACTCAGCTCCAAATCGTTACCAAAAACTTCGAGTTAGACATACTTCTTTCAGAAGTGGTTACTCTACAGTAAGATAATCTATCCAAAACGCAGCCCAAGAGGACTTTTGTTCATAAAGCAAGCCCGACGTTCACGGCAAAACACACTTCGTTTATAAAAAAGTAACATTTGTTACTAAAACTTGCACATCCGTTTCTAAAACATGAACGCAGTGTGTATTCGACTTAATTATCCCTGAATTTCCTTTTTTTTGGTACAATTTTATCTCCGTGCTCTGGTCACACTACATTACGACCGACGAACGTGTACTTTTTAAAAGTGCACTAAAAACGAACAGTTGTTTGAAAATCAAGAACAATTTGTGTTCTGGTGCTTTTGCGCATATGTTGCTTTGGAATTCCTAAGCAGTTATAGCAATGCTGGCATGCGAAAACTCTGCATCTGCTCTGATGATAGAACCGGGAGGTTTTTAAAAGAACTGTACAATTGACCAGCCTCCTTTATAATGTTGTGTGTGCCCGTTTTAAGTAATGAGAAAATATAACTAAACCTCTAGCATGCTAAATGTTTTAAAATCAGTCAGAAAGTACACCCAGAAAGTACCCAAAAATGGCACAGAAATGTTTTAAAATTTAAACATTGTGCTCCCAAAATGAGACCGCGATGTTCCCATGATGAGCTCGAGATGTTCCACAATTTCTCCCAAAACATTGCTCTAATGCGCAAAAAGAGGTCTTAAAACGTTACCAAAATGTTTCTGAAAGAAGCCTGAAAGTTTGTAAAATGACCCCAAAATGTTTATAAGTTGAGCACAAAATGTTACAATATTTAAGATATTAACGTTGATGAAGATCGAACAACGGGGGTTAAAATTGCGTTAATGAAATGACTACGCTGTTCACAGTTCAAGAAAAATCGGTATTACTCTACTGTGGTAATCGAATGGACATTGTTTCGGTAGATTTTTAACGGATTTTTTTTGGTTGTAGTTAAAGAAAATAGTTCCATTTCTTCTCTTCCAAGCATAAGTTTCAGTTACTATATTCCAAGGACTAATTTTTGGGAAAATTTTTGGAAGTTCTTATTCTATCTTATGCTATGTCAGAGTTTATTGAAAGTTCTTTTTACTATTTTTGCTGAGAATTACTGGAATAATTGGTAGTTTATTGTGATGCCGCTTGCACTTGCCCCTGACTTGGCTCCTCCCAATTCCAACTATAAATGGGTCTATTTGAGTTCCTTGAAAAACAACAATTTCATCCATATGGTTGCCTTGATGAACTTAAAGACTTGCCTGGCAAATTTTGATAAGAACTCGGGGATATCACCCTACCGCTACCATGTCTCTGCAGCTTCTGCAAAAGTCTTTATAGGGGACACCTATTAAGTCTGAAAGTCACCGTAGGCTTACAGTCAGTTTATTTAGAGGTAAGGAGGTTGGTGATAGTACCCTGTCTCTTCACAAAGGGGAAACACCGAGAAACTTAAGATGAGCTCAATCGTAGCTTAAAACAGTGCAACAAAGAGTTATCCTTGTACTTGTGTACAATGTTCTCACTTTAAAATACATTTTTTGAGATCTTGATTTGACTTGATAATGTTCCGTTTTCAAGAACATTTTAAACTCAAATAGGTAAAGGATTGTAAGGCTTTTTTTTAGAATTTTGTTGCTGGTTCATTAGAAATGACCAGCCTACTTTAATGTTTTTAGGAAACGAAAACTTATTAGAGTCTCTAACATCCATTGCATTCTTTGGGGAACCAGCAATAAATAGGATATTTGTGGATTCTTTCACAAGTCCTAAAAGAGGTATATCTACATTGAAAAAAATCGCAGAACTGATTGGGATGGTTCATTTCAAAGCTAAGGAGTGGTACTTTCAAAAAACGTCCAAACAAAAGAATGGATTCCCCGAAAAACGCTCCCAAAAAGGGTCAAAATTTACACTTTTAGCAACTTTGAGCTCAAATTACTAAAAATCTCGACGTTCATACTTAAAATGCTATGGTAAATTTTGTAAGGAACTTTGAAAGTTTTCTGATTTATAAGCTACTAGGCTTAGGGCCGATTTCACATCTTCTAGATAGCTGCTATGTGACAGATAAACTCACAATTTACACTGTTATATGTTAGATAATGTGACAGATAGTCCTTTGTAGGAGATGTCAAAACGGCCCTTATAATTTAATGAACTCTTGGTTTTAGTTATGATTATGCGAAGTGATAGTTAAAATGCTAAAGCTAACACTTAAAATATCTAACATGTCTAATAGTTTCTCGTTGGTCTTAATTAAAGGGTACTACAACACCAACCCCTGCAGCAAGTGTAATTTTTGAGACTTCTCTCCCCCCACCCATTACATTTTTTTACAGTTTTAAATATACTACGCACTTTATGTACGTTTGGATGCGGATGTGAATGTGAATGTGTGTGTGGGTCGTCGTATATGGCCAGACATTAATATTTGTTCTCTCTTTGGGCTCTTGGCAACGCGCCCTTAACGCATTTTTTAATGCGGTGTGTGCGTGTGTGTGTGTGTGTGTATTTGCTCATTAAGCAAAAACAAAGTTAAGGAAAAGTTTTTTAGCATCTTCAGACATTTTTTTGGGTTTCCGTTTTGTTTGCTTGTAATTTTTTTCCAAGGCTGTGAGGGTTTTCTTTTTTTTATACGCGGCCATTGTTTTCTTATGAACATACAGGGTGATCTGGTAGAGAAAGTTAATTTTAAGAAATTTCTCTGAAATATTTATTAATGTTTTATTTTGAAGTTTTTCATTTTCATCTTTTGGAGCACCCTGTATGGTGTCTACTGTCCACTGGAGTGAACCTTTGCTTACGAAAGTACTGTTCCCTCATTAATTTTTACTTATCTTGACGTTGTAAAATTTTTGTACACTCCGCCAGTTGTTTATCTACGTGCTCACTTGCACGGGTATGTCTGTATGTGCGTTTATTGTCTTGGACCTGTAAATTTGAATTGGATATTGGTTTGAGTTGAGGATGTGAAGGAGCTTTTCCCTTAGAATGGTGGTAGTTAAGTATATGTATAAATGGAGACAAGTTTAAGGATATTTACACATCAGATTGCAACTGGGGACAGTTTGAAACACACATAATCTACACTTAAGACAAGTGAGACTTCAGCAGAACGTATAGAAAAAGTTCATTTCAAGACAAAAATTAAAGAATTCATTCTTAAACTTAAACCGACTCTCACCCCTTTCCGTAAACCAACAACAAAACCACATCATAAGGCAGCTTTTGCTCCCAGAGGATTTTCATAATTTTAATAATCCTAATAACCGTTGCCCGCCAGCAACGCCATCTTGAAAATCAAAGTTAACGGTTAAAGTGGCAACAGCAACGTCGCTCACCGCAACCGCGAAATAGCGGACGCGGGACGGGGCCGGGGCTGGTGACCACCATTTCATTCCCAAAGCCAAGTAATTACGCATTCAAGTAGAAAAAGTTTATCTCTTGTCGAAAAATTGAAAAATTTTCATTTCATAAAATGAGATTAAAAACGCGAGTTCCTGCGCCAGGCCAAAAAACCGCAAAAAGCTCGGGGCCAGGCAATGAAGGAAAGGGGTGGCTAGCCAGCGCGAGAAGGGCTTAAAATCTGAAAAGTTTACTACCAAAAATATTTTGAAGAAAATTACAAGAACGTCAAAGAAGGCAGAAGCAGGCGCAACCAGGAGAGTGGGAGCGTGGGGCAAGGAAAATAATAATGGCCGCCAATGCGGCGAAAAAGCTTTCAAGCAAAGGATTCGACGACGTTAAGTGAGATGCTGTGCTAGCTGAGAGGTCCACATCGATGATAAGGTCTTTGACAACAGTCTGGCAACGCTGTCATATCTGGCTATATGCGTGTGTGTGTGTGTGATTGTTGGGGTGTCTGTGTTCATACGCACTTTTCAACCCTTTTTCGCGCTGGCGGGGAAAAATTGCGTAAAGTGCGAAATTCATCTGTGTGTGTGTGTGAGTGTGTACTAACATATATACGATTTGCCACATTATGTACTCACCGCCACTGTGAAACTGTTTCACTTACTTACATACGCCCCGAGGCGACTCAAAAGGGTTGTGTTCCATTTGGCAGTTATTGGATTTCAAAATGAAATCCATTTGATGGCAAACGAAGCTTTGATATATGGGCTATACGTGGTTTTGGCTCGCGGTAGTTAAATAAATTAACAGCCTACGGGAAGGCTCTCAAGGAAGACTGTGAAAGCCATCACCAGGGATTTGCTGTGTGTGCCTTTGGATGGCTACGAATTTTAAATTACGACAAAGTTTTTCATTTAGAAAAGAGCTTTAAAAGCAGTAAAAGTGTAATGGTAAGTCAAGTCAATGCTTCATTATTAATTAATTTTTAAAGTGGCTGACTTGTGGTAACCATACCTAGTGCTCGAAAGGTAACAAATAGTAGAGGTAATCATTTTTCATCAGTAACTTACGACAAAATGTAAAATCGAAAGGTTTTATTTAATACCGCGATACTTGAAAACCGCTGGATCTAAGAGCGTAAGCTGGAGGAAGCAGAATTTCCGAATTCGGATCACTACCTTGTTGAAGCCAAACGTAGGCCTCAGTGTGGCACATGCTGCACAGTCTAACACACGCCGAAAGCTGAACGTTGGAGAAGCTGCAATCACAAGGACATCCGAAGCCTACTCAGCAAAACTCACCTCAGTTTTGACGAACAGTAAAAAATACACCTATGAGTACAGCTGCCAAGGAGATTCTCGGATTCTGCCGAAAACTCTCGAAAACAGTCATGGTACGATGATGAGTGCCGCCGCGCTAGTGCAGAGAGAAAGACGCTGCCTACGAAGAACTCTGCAGTCTGGAGCAACGCGAGCTGTTAAGGAGCGATACCGGGAGAAAAGGAGAGGAGTAGTGCCTTTTCAGAAGGAAGAAAATTACAGGAAAGGCGCATGAGAGAGGAAGTCGAAGTGCTGTTCGGAAGGAGTGAGACTCGAAAATACTACCAAAAGATTAGGTAACTAGCTGAAAGTTTTAAGTCCAGAGTCACACTATACAGGACGAGCACGGAACTCGGGTCAGAAATCCGCAAGTGGCACTAGACAAATGGAGAAACTATCTCTCAACCTGCTGGGAGGTGATGACGAACACAATGCCGCCTCTGGGGAAGTAGCTACACCACCAATCGATAACATAGAGATATACCCGCCGGACCATAATGAAGTCAATGGTTAGCCATAAAAGGCAAAAAAATAACAAAACTGCTGGCGCTGATGAGCTGCCCGCTGAATTGTTCAAGGCTGGCGGCGAGGTAAGGTGCATGCACCAACTCCTATGCAGATTATGGTCCGAAGACAGCATGCCAGAAGATTGGAACCTAAGTGTACTTTGTCCAGTATTAAAAAAACGGAGACCCTGCGGTTGGCACCAATTTCCGCGGGATCAGTCTCCTTCCGTTGCATATAAGGTTCTATCATGCATCCTATGTGAACGTCTAAGGCTGAGAATGAGTGAATTGATTGAACCTTATCAGTGTGGCTTTAGACCTGGCAAATCCACCACGTACAAGATATTCACACTGCGACAAATCCTGGAGGCCCAAGAGTGAAAGATCTACAATCACCACCTTTGTTGACTATAAAGCCGCCTTGATAAGGTTGAAGATCTTTGAAGCCCTGCCTACTTATGGTATACCAGCATAGCACACAAAGCTCCGCCATAATAGGAAAAAACCTCTCCGAGCCTTTCAATACCAAAAGCGATTTTAGGCAGGGTGACACCTTATCGTGTGACTTCTTTTATCTGCTGATGGAGTATATACTGCGCCAGTGCCTAAATGTTAACAGAACAGGCACCATTTTTACCATCTTTACTATTATTGATATCATCGGTAAAGACGAAGCTGCGGTAAGACAGGCGGTCTCAAAACTTATGGGCTTAGCGGAAGATGAGGATAAGACGAAGTACCTACTATTGAAGCGCAGGGAGTCTTCGCTTGGACAATCTGTCGCAATGGGAGAATACAACTTCAAGGTTGTTAAGGAATTTGTGTACCTCGGAACGACGATAACCAGCGACCACACTTCGCGGGCAAGCGGCCAACCATTCCCCCAAGTTTCATCGCAATTGAGTGAACGCTATTATTTTTTAAATTTCGCGGTTTTAGGACTATTACCCGTTCTTTTCTTTAACTCAGAACCTTTCCGGGCAAGCATCAAATTTTGCAAAATTCGCGGTTATTGTACTATTTTCCGCTCATTTCTTCAACTTAGAAACCTTCCAGGACAAGCGTACAACCAATCGGATAAACGGTATAATTTTGCTAATTTCGCGATTTTTGGACCATTTCCCGGTGATTTTTCCAACTTACAAGGTTCCCAGGTCAGCGGTCAACTTTGGCGTGTTTATCAGGCGAAATACTGGACCAAATATCAACATCGAATGCTTGTTTAATGAACCTTGAAGAGATCGATTAAATTGAAAATCTGGAGATGTAAGGTCGGGTCCTTACTGTGGAAGTGCCATCACTTTCCAATTCAGTTCCGTTTCTTTTTCGTGAGTAGTCAACTTCTCCTTGTCTTTTTATCTAATTTAGATAACTGATGTCAGTACACATCCGAATTAATGATTTGATTTTGGCCTTCGTTTTCGCTAGACGTTAAGGCAAACAATCAATTTTTTATCGCCCCTTATGATTCGATTCTAAAATGCTTCGTCTTGGTTATGTTTGAGCAATGAATTCAAGATATTGATTCACTTGGTAAGGTGAATTTCTTTCCTAGAATGCGGTACCCCAATATCGGTACAAAAAAATTTCAAATTTGAAGAGTGGTTCCTTACTGTTGTATAAAAGCTTCTCGGGAATCTTAATGGTAAAATAAAAGCGGGTTTCAACCATCACTGTGCTATCGTTGTCAACAACTTCCAATGGTCGAAGTAAAATGACAAAATATGCGGAAAATACTCTTCTTTGGTTTCCAGGCATAGTATTTTGTGGCTGCTACAAATGCAATAGAACGAAGTCCAGATAATTAGACTTAAAGCTTTAAAAAGATACCACCATTAATTATTACTTATTGTCAACCCAATAATATTTCCTTCCTTTTGTTCAAATCGTCTTAAACACTTGGCACCAAATTGATGTCTTTATCTTTATCAAAATCGCTTACCAGACAGCTAGGCTCTCAAATCAATTTCATTACCTCTCGCAATTGGTTATGTCTTTCTAAGGCTCACCGCATACATTCGCCGACGGCAAAATCAACAATTTCGCTTGCTACCATTTCCATACCCAAAACAGATCCCAAACAGCATCCCAATCATAAAAAAACTTAACGAACCTCAACAAAAAATCTGAGGCAGCTGCAACAAAAAAAAAAAAAACAGCGGGAGATAGATCTATAGGGGAAAATATCGAAAATTTGCATATATGAAACCAATTGCCGGGCCAGGAGAAATGAGCCGAAAAAAGGATGCTGCTGCTTCATCATATGACAGGCGAACATGAAATGGAAATCATTTAGCGTACAACAAAAAAGCGAAAGGTGGCAAATATTAGGCAGGACTAGGGAAAAACCCAAATGAAACGCTTTCATATGCAAATTTCGAGTGCGAGAAGTGAGTTGAATGGAAATGTAATGAAAAGCTGATTTTGATTTGGCACGTAGAGCGCTGGTGGGTACTCCAAGCAGTGGGCACAAGTGGGGCTCTCATAAGGACTCTCGCCTCTAATCCCAGCTAAATGAAATTCAGCAGGCAAAATTTTTAGTTGAATTTGAAAATTTCCTTTCAAAAATGGCGTCGCTACTCGAACTAATCCAATTTATTACAGCTCCATAACTTTTTCCCATTTGCTTAGACCGAGGGAGACTCGAGAGTCTGACAGACGCTAAATGCGTCTTATTAGATGAGCTCTATGCGTGTGTGTGTGTGGGCATGTTTACCCTCCACACGCCACACTTTACAATGCAGCGCAGAACGAACTTTGACTCAAGCTTCTATCTTTATTTTTTTTTTTTGCCTTTTATGATAAATTGCATTTAGCCACCACCAAGGGGAAACCAAACCATCCCCCAACTGCTGGGACCACCCACCCTCTCCTAGACAAGCTAGGCGGGTGGTTATTGTTATTTTGGCTAGGATATGGCACATACTCGTGTAAAGGATTTATCTTTGGGTTAGCTGGGAAAATGGCTGAAAACAAACAGCAAACCAAAATGGCAAAAGATCCAATTTGAGCTAAATCTGATCAATATTCTTTGCATTGAATTACGTTTCCACTTTCCCAGTTACTTTGTTAGTCCCACCTCCTCGCTCCTCAGCTCTACAATTATGAATACTTTTTATGCCATATTGCGTACACTGCCATCAAATCTAATCTTCAGCTAAAACTGATCCACACAGAGTAGATGGAGAGTAAACCACCGGCACATGTACAATTTTCAATTTTTCACTGTTACACAGATAACTGTGATTCCGGCAGCAGCAGCAGCAGGAGCAGCCGCAGCATCGGGCACGAGCTGTGGGCACATACATTTCTCTTCTAGTTAAGCTGAGCAGCAGCCGCAATACAAATGATTATGTTTATACTATTAAAGTAATTTACTAAGAAACAAAAAACCAAAAGCTACAAAAAATGACGCCCCACCGAAAACAAGATGATCCGCCAGCTCTAGCTCTGGTCAAAGTCAACCGCTTTAGCTGCGGGTTAAGTAGCCTGCTGTCTACTTAAGCATAATCAAAGTATGGCACAACGATCAGCTCAACGATGGATGGTTCGATCGCTTGGCTTTATCACAGCAGTTTTTCAGATGGCAGCTGATGGATTAGTGTGGTGTGGTCAAGTGCAAGAGCTGCTGCCGCTGCTGCTGTGGCTGCCAAGGTGCGAGATCTGCAAATAATGTGGCAAACGAGGCCTGCCCGATCCTGAACTTGGGGCCATGTGTGCCGCTTGACTGAGCGCTGCGAAGATCGTTAAACAAAATGGTTAGAGCCGGTGCTCCTCAGTGGCCCCTGGTATACAGCTCTATTAACCCCGCGCCGCTGATTTGGTGATAACGATCGTAATCGTAGCGGTACTCTCTCGCTCTCGCCCCCTCTCTTGCGATGGGTGCAACACATGTTGTACTTGGTGGCTGGCTTCTATATTATTTTCTTTAATTTAGAAAATAGTTTCTGGGCAAAGTGCACATTTATCTCGTACGTTCGCCTTGTTAAGGTTGCAAGGAACCAAGAAAAAAAATTGCAGCTGTCTGAGTAACATGTGTTTTGGCCCCTATATGGTTATGGCAGTAGATTGGTTGGGGGTTAAGTTAGAATATGTAAGAAACGCTTCCGCATAGCTGAAGCTTTGGGCTATTTAAGGTAAGCCAAATAGGAAGTTAGTGGAGGATGTGACTTTGCTGGAGGACAGCCTTGCCAGCTATTGTTCTCAGTAGTGCCGAACTACATCAAAAAGCTGCTTAAACTTTTCGAAAACTTAAATGAAGAAAAACACTCTAAGAGAGGGGTGACCAACTGCACCTAATGCTCGCGTAGTCACTAACCCGAATTGAAAATCTTTGTAGCAACAACAACCACAAGAAAACGAAAGAGAATCCCGGTAATTGCCTTATGCTGTGTGTGTTGCCTTTTTATACGTAAAGTATCCTTCAATAACTAGCCTTCTGCTACCCTTTTTTGGCCGCTTGTGCTAGTGTGATATTGGGTTATAACAGTAACAGTGTGTTTTAATGTAGGTACAAGGTGGGCCAAAAGAAGTCACCGGGCCAAAAGAAGTCACCCTATTGGAAGATGCTCTTATTTTTACAAATTGCGGATAAAATATTATATATATTCTACATCTGTCTAGTCCACAAATGTCAAAACAGATCTGACTTTGGCGGCTATTTGTAAAAATAAGAGCATCTTCCAATAGGGTGACTTCTTTTGGCCAGCCTTGTATTTACTGAGAAAGAGTAAAAAATTGGTGTGAATAGTGTCCTGCTATAGTCGCCGTGAGTTCAGGTCCTTGGGTAAGACTTTCTTTAACCTTCTCCTTTTACGTACACATTGGATTCTCCGTCTTCTTAACAGGTTTTTAGCCAGTCTGTTGGGGTGATGAGTTAGCTTGTCAAGGTATATGGCGTCCAGCTTGTTGATAAAATCTCCAACCATGTACCAATCTCCAACCACCAACCAGGTACCATTCAGCACCCGTAATGCGTCTAAGGATTTTCGGTGTCCAAATGTCAGTCTTCTGTCCAGTGTCACCCCAAGGTATTTATGGGCTTCTTTATGCTCCATAAGCTGACCGTGCAAGAATACTCCCGGGTAGGTGTCACAACGGGTGGAATAAGTCACCGAAGCACAAGTATGGCCGTGTCGTCCGCAAATGTTGCGATTAGAAGATCTTCGGGGTTTTCAAGCAGAATGCAACAGGCTCTGGGCATATCGTGAGTGAACAAGTAGTATAGCGTAGGACCCTATTCGCTACCCCGTTGTACACCAGCCGGATGGATCTTGTTTGGGATGTCGCTCCATCCTGTGCAACCTCAAAAGTTCTGTCCATCAGGAAGCTCTTGATTAGCTGGTACAGTTGGGGCGGAAAAAGTTTCTTGACTTCGAGAGTAGACCTTCGTGCCACACTCCATCGATGGCCTGCTGGATGTCAAGGTAAGCTGCTACTACGTACTCATTCCCGTCATACCCTTCGAGGATGTAGTTGACCACTCGATGTAATTGTTCGGGTGTTCCAAGGCTCGAACATCAAGCATTCTTCGAAGGATACAGCGCTCGAAGATCTTTCCAAGGGTGGATAGTAGGCTAATCGACCGATAGGAATCAAGGCAGGAGGGTGGTTTTCTATTCTTGTGAAAGAGAACAATTCTGGTCATATTTCGCTTCTGAAGCCTAAACAAATCGGAAGAAAAAGAAACAAACATTAACAAGAGCACAGAACTTAACAGTGCATCGTTACGCGTTAACGGAATGGGTGCGCACAAAAATGAGCCTTGTGCGCGATGTCGGAATCGATTTAGGTCATATCTCTCAAACTATTGTCATATAATCTAGTAGCCTAACATTTTGGAAAAAACTTACACACCAAGGCAAGCAGATTTAGTTTGAAGTGAAGCCGTTTAAGAGATTTAAAAGGCATCCACAACAACAGCCATTAACCATTGTCTATATAAGCCAAACTGAGCCGGAAAAGCAACTTGTGAGTCATAAGTTTTTATAATCTGTACCAAAGGTACATAGAGTATAATAAGTTTGTGCAAAAGTATGTAACAGCCAGAAGGAAGCATCTCCGACCCCATAAAGTATATATATTCTTGATCAGCATCAACAGCCGAGTCGATATAGCCATGTCCGTCTATCCGTCTGTCTGTCCGTATGAACGCACAGACCTCAGAGATGGTAAGAGATAGAGGTTTGACATGTATAGGACAAATGACAAATCTATCTGCAGGCAGATCAAGTTTATTTTCAATTTTGGCCACGCCCCCTTCCGCCCCCGCAATTTGAGAAAAACTTCATATCTTCCACAGTTTAATAGATAGAAGGTTCGAACCTTCTGGACATATATTCTAATCAATATTATTTATCGATTTCCCAAGTGAATCATAAAGATCGGATCAACGGTTCTCGAGATATGATCAAAAGAGTGTATGCTGCAGCAGCGCATTAGCAGCGCTGTTTACCGCTGCCACTGCAGCATCAAAATTTATGTTCGTTGGTACAGAGTATTATATAGTCGGGCTTGACCGACTTTCTTCCTTGTTTCATTTTTAAGTTCACATACGGCTAATTATAGCTCCAATGGCATATGTATTTGTTATTTTTAATGGCAACAGTTAGACTGTTGTTGTTGGTTTCTGATGATTATTGAATCATAATCAATCCTCGACACTGAGACGGTTAACAACCACTTTGATTAAAATCAATTCCGGTCCCTTAACCCCATATATACATGAAAATATAATTTATAAAAAATTAAAAAAAAGATACTGTGGAGAGACAGACGCAAAAAATTTAACATGTCTTCTTTAATTGAGTTCTCTAGTGCAAGTGTCGATCGCCTGCTCTTTACAAATGTTCTAATGCGGCCAAAGCGTCGCTGGCGACTGCGCGCTGCTGCGAGTGAGCTTGAGAGAGCGACTGCGCCAGGTGCAATGTCTAAATATAGAACAGGCGAGGAGAGTAATATAACAAGAGCGAGAATCAAAGCAAACAAACATATATACGTATTTAGATGGCAGATGGACCTTGATTCTATGACAATAAATTTAGGTTGGCAAAGTTAAAGAAACTTTACAGCCCCAAACCCCCCTGCCAACACCACAGATTCAAGTTCGGGGCAGACTTGATTGTGGTATTTCCATTACCTTTACGAGATAAGCAAAATGCATCTGTAATAGATACGTGAAGAGAGTTGGCAGGCCTGCCTCAAGGTGTATCGCATAGTTTGTGTTGTTCCGTATCAAAAAAATTTACCTTTTACGTAAAAGTAGGGAAGCTTCTCCACATCTTCGTAACTCGCGTATCCCCACACCTTCGCTGTTTGATAACAATAATGAATCAGGACCACGCAACAGTTGATTGACCTTTTCAATAGCTTCATTTCTCTGAAAACTGTGTCAACGATCTAAGAATCTCAGAAACAAGATTCGAACCAAAACGAGTCCTTAGACTTTTCGGACCGAACATTCTTCAGAATTTTAGAGGTTTGTAGCCTCAGTTATAATTCACCCATGCTGATCTCTCAGTTTCTTCTAACTTACACAGAACATAAAAGGCGAGCTAAGATCAAGCTTAAAAAAGTTGATGAGAACTCGACCTTTGGACCTAAATTTCAAGTACGAGTCGTACCTAATTGTACTTGATACAAGTACAAAAGGCTTGAAACAAGTCTTAGATCCGTGTTTCAATACGAAAAGGCTTATTTCAAGCTAGTATCTGTAATTGAAAATCAAATGATCCTCAATCAAGATGGAAGTAAGTACGTAACTCCAATGTCAAAGCAAAAAATCGAAACCGAGAGCAAGAAAATCTTTCCCACCAATAGAGTGAGGCTAAATAAGTACGCATACAAACGCAAGGCTTCTGTCAACTTAGCGTTTGCTTCTTTGTGCCGATTATTGCACCTATGCTGCCTTGGAATTCCCAAGCAATCTTAGCAATCCTGAAGGAAGCTGCTGATTTGGAGTCAATTGGCAAAATCTGTTAAAGATTGTACCGAGGGTGTGAAATCAAGTAATGACCTTGAGCCGGCAAGAACTTGCAAGTGTGAAAATCAATAACTTCACTAAAAAAGTCGGATAGTGTTCATGTGCAAAGCTTATTTTTTGGTATCATCAAGTTTGAATATCGAGCTCAAGTCTGTCTCGGTCATTTTTGAAGCAATCCGTTTTGAGATTTATTGTAGTTCAAATATAAGCTCAGTTTAATCTCGGATCTTCTTTCACCAAGTAAGAAGTAAGAAACTCGAGCTTGTCGAGAATGTCCGACCTAAAGTCGAGATCAAGACAAGAACATCGAAATTGAAAAATTCGTACTTAAGACAATCCTGTCGTACCTGGTTTAAAAAAATGCGGAATTGACCGACTTCTGACATCATTTGGGTTTGATTTTAGCCCGGTTATCTCAGATTTCTATTGTGTACACTTTCAAATGAAGCAATTTGCGTCTGTTCTGTGCGAGTTCAAAAGGTGAACTAAGTAAGTTGAACCCTCAGTGAAAGGCTCAAGCTACAAAAGTGAGAATCGACACTGCAGCTGTCGCCTATTGTGGGCACCCTTCAACCGATCCTGTCCCAGGCATTCATTTAAATATTTAATCAAACTAATTTACATATATCGTTTACCTGATCAATAGACAAAGGCATGTGAGAAGGGATGCTGTCTGCTTTTTCTTTCCCAAAGGGTTGCTGTGTGCTCTGCGTTTATAAATAAAAATTTCACTCTGTGTTAAATTTTGTTTATTTAGCAAATAAAAAATGCACGCAAAATTTGAATAAAACACAGCCAGAGCGCCAAAACCACAAAAATTTCTGCATAATTTATTGAAATTTCGTGCGCGCGGACAAAGGAGTCGGGAAGAAAATTGCATGAAATGTGTTTCTATTTTGCGCTGCTCCTTCTGGCTGCATTATCCTTTTTCATTTTTTTTTTTTGTGTGCATTTATTTTTCATTTGCATGAATTTTTCATTGTTTTCACAGACACGAAAGGAGCCCGTCGTCGTCGTCGTTCCTGCAGCACTTAACGCTCCACAGGATCAGAGACAAACACGCGATATTTGTCAGCGGGAAATCAGCTTGAAAAAATCAAGTTAAGACATCCCTGGGATGAGTACAAGCAAATATTTTACTTCTATTTTTTCATTTTTTTTCTATATCTATAAAATGTTTCCAAAGGCTGCGGATAAAAATGTAAACAAATTTTGATGCAATTTGTTGTCACTTGGTTAAGTAAGTGCAAGAGCGGATATCAGGACTGAAGCAGAAGCTGAATAAGATGATAAAGTAAACAAAACTAGGAAATTGCCTAAGCTGTAAGGCAAAGTATTAAGCGAGGCTACTCTGAGAACAGAAATTTGCGGAATCAAGGCCAAGTACTATGGTTGATGAAGCTTTTGCGAAATTTGCACTCCAGAACTTGGTTAAAGGGTAAAAATTAAAAGAGAGTTAAGTTAACGATTAACGATTGGCCATCGAGAGCCGAAATCTCACAGACGCTAGCCGAACTTGCGTCTTTTTGAGTGGGAAACACAGAGATGTAGGTAAATCGTCTGCTGTTTGTAGTGCCCACCAACACAAGCCCATTTCTCTTTAATCTTCATTAGCCCGGGTTTGGGCTAAAGCAGCTATGTTCAAGAAGAGCGAGGCCAAAAAGTGAGAGTGTATTGGTGTGCGATATCAAAGCGACACAGCCCAGCTTTGAACTGCCCTGTTAGACGTCTGGGCATCGAATGCAGGCAAAGAGACCGCTGCTTACGCTCATATGCCCGACTTCAGCAGGCGCTCGTCTCGTGTGCGTGTAAATAGCCGATTGCGATCGGCCCCTGGGGGCTATGGAGGAACATCGCTGGGCTAAAGCAATTGTTGAGCCGTTCTCTTGATGCTCATCTTTTAAATTCAGGGCATTACACTCTCTGTCTGAAGTAACTTTATGCTTTGTTCGATGACCTCTTCACTTAATAATGAAATGTCTGACTTAAGACACTTGGGAATATAGTTTTTTAATTAGTTTTAAGCCAAGAAATTAAATGGAAACTCAATCGCTTAGTTCTTAGTTGTACTTCGAGCGTTCAGACAAGCACCTCGACGTGCGTTTGCTGCCAAAAATATAGTAGCCTCTATTTAATTGATATACTAGTTGATATACTAGTAGAACTTGGATGTCTGCATGTATTACATTCTTATGGCATAAACGAGTGCTTGCTCTATTCTCTGAAGAAGAGAGCATAGTTGCCCTCAACCTTTCATTATTGGTTGTTGTGGTAATGATATTTCGACTTAATACCGTAAGCCATAACCGAAACATAAAAAAACAAAATGAAACCCAGTCAAATGTCAGACAAATAAATACCCAAATAAAAATCGTTTATTAAATCCATACTCATAAATATGCATCGAAAGTCAATGGCGCTTCGTTGGAGTGGGCGAGGGCTCTTCTAATTACGCTACCAAAACCGAGGGTTTGGCTTCCTAAAATAAAAATCAAACAAAAACTTAATACACACACAGAGTAACATGGGAATTAAGTGGCATAAATATGCATGAGAAACCCCTTAATATTCTCAATTCCCAAATTTACCCCCAAAGTGAAAGTTGCCGTGTTTAAGCAAATACGAAAGTTATTTAATGAAACCGGAAAAAGGTTTACAATTAAATAGGCAGAAAGAAGGAAAAAAAATAGCGTTGTCTGTCTGTATTTGCGCTTTGCGGTTCATTGATTAAAATCAGACTGCTTTTTTATTTTTGGGGGTAGAAAACTGGCACCCCCTACCCTTAGCCCAGTAGCATACGTAAGGTCCTGCGTGTGTTTGTTTAATTGAGTTTTTTTTCGGTTATTTTGCATTGTTTGGTTTGTCATTCTCATTAAAGCATAAATATCAAGTTGTACCTATCAATCGCCATACATCATCCTGCCATCCATCCATCCATTTATTTATTTGTTTGGCCTGATTTTAATTTTAGATTAGTCGCGGAATAGTCCTCATATCCCGCAGGTATTGACAGGGCATGTCAACATGAGGTTTAATATTTGCCTTGCATGGTTCTGGTTACTTAATTTAAAAGACACCCAACGATTATTGGTTGGCAATTGCTTAGAACACGCGAATTTCAGTTCCTTTTGTTTGCATTTTTTGGTTGTTTGCTAAACGGTCGAGTAAATAGGTAGGCGTTGATCCAGTAAAACGTTTGGCATTTTATGGGGAAAAAAGGGTCACCTCGTCCCATGCTCTCTGTGGTGTTCATATGTTTGCCTTTAACAAGCCTTTCAAACTGCTCCACCATTAATCTTCTCAACGCAAGACCCACCAGAAACTCTTTGGGCTACTTGTTGCGGCTGCCCCTTGTGGCAACACCTTTTGCATCGTATCGCTTTACCTTCTTCAAGATGCGATTTGCATAGCGTTTAATATTAATATTTTTAGTCATAAATGTGGCCCGTCGCTGTCGCTATCCTTTCATGCCATGTTCAGTTTCCAACCATTTGCCGGCGGTAGCCTTCGGTAGCCAACTTTTTGGGTTTCGCTCACGTGACACGAAAATCTTTTTTGTGCGCAACAAGTTTTTCGTAACAAATTCTACAGCTGATAAATGATATGGCCAACAGTTCTTGACGCGATATGGGGAGTCATTAATAATTGTTGTAGTCGCCGAGGAGTTTTTTGTATTGTAAAAGAAGAAAGAAAGGAGCTGGTGGCATTGTTATCGCAACTGAAAGAGAAGGGCTTTGTGTATTGGAGTGTGAGTGCATGGGAAATTTAATAGTCAGTAAGTAAAAATATAAGTGTTATATCAACGGCATGTTAAATGTTACAGTAGTATTTTGGCAGAATTAGTTTCTTAACAAATTTTCAATCTTTAGAATATACAGTTAAATATAACAAGTAAAAAAGTCGGTCAAGCCCGACAATAATATACTCTAAGTCAACGAAAGTGAATGCCCAGTTAAAATTTTGTTGTTACAGAAGCAGCAGAATGCAAATTGGATGATTCCTTTTGCCGGTTTGTTCCAAATTGTAGTTACGTTTTCAAAAGGTAAAAACGAAACGAAAACGAATGTTTTACTATATGCTGTTCCCAATTCCAAACGATTTGGTTCCGTTTTGATTTTTCGAGTTTGGTTTCGAAAACAGTTGGCTGGTATCTTATTTCACAAGTTTTGAAAACGACAATTTTTGTCGATTTGCGGAATTCGGAACAGCAATCAACTCGATTTGCGGCAATTCCACTTGTTTTCGGAATTCGGAACAGGCCCAAGAGTCTAACTTTTGTATAGCGAATCTTAAGATAACAAAAATAAACTTCGTTACATGAAAATTCGTTAAATAGAATTGTTTCAATGTTGAACACAATTGCAGTGTTCTGGAAATTAATTCGCTATTAAGAAAACTTCGTTGTACAGAAGTTTGCTATAGAGAAGGTTGACTGTATTGTCGTAATATCGTAATGTGACTTTTCACATACTATGTAAATTGAATTCCTTTAAGCCATTTGAGTATCTTTAAGATCCTTATCAGAACGTCTAAATCTTATGAAGTCGGATTTGTAGGATTCATCTATAAGTTCTTGGAGTGCACTACAAAATCGAAAAATGTCGGCTAGAAATGAATACGTACTACGCATCTTTTACGAGGGCCGTCCCAGAAATAGCCGACCTAACTACTAAAACACAAAAATTTATTTTTTTTTTTTTTTTTCAACATAGGATCCTTTTAGGTCGATACACTTTTCCCAGCGATGTTCAATAGCTTCGATACCTTTTTTATAATAAGAACTGTGAAGTTCTTCAAAATAGGCATTAACCTCGGACTCCACCTCTTCATTGTTGCCAAATCTTTTTCCTCCGAGCCATTTTTTCAAGTTCGGAAATAAGAAATAATCAGATGGAGCTAAGTCTGGCGAGTAAGGGGCTTGAGGTAGCAATTCAAATTTTAATTCATTAGTTTTAGCCATTGCAACGGCAGAGGTGTGAACCGGCGCATTGTCATGATGGAACAGCAAACGCGGCACCCATCTTGCGCATAACTTTTTCATGTCCAATTTTTCGGTCAATATGCGATGTACAGCACTTTTTTGAAATGCCTACACATTCAGCTAACTCACGAACTTTCAATCGCCGGTCACTCAATACACATTTTTTAATTTTGGCCACCATTTCTGAAGTGGTCACCTCATTTGGACACCCATTACGATGTTCATCTTCGCAGCTCACATAACGATGACCAATTTTGTCCATGTTTGCAAATCAATAACAAGCGTTCTCTATTAAAATCGACCAAAAAAACTGTGCAAGGTAAAGGCACCAAACTTCAAACTTAAGCTTTTAATAGTCGGTACTTCCCCTTTTTAATATTTTTTGTGAACATTTTCCAACACTACTGTGCTAGGTCGGCCATTTCTGGGACGGCCCTCGTATATGCTTGATCAGCATTAACAGCCGAGTCGAGTAGCCATGTCCGTCCGTTTGTCCGTCAGTCTGTCCGTCCGTCTGTCCGTCCGTCTGTCCGTATGAACGCGTCGATCTCAGAGAACCGTTTACATCGGCTCTTGAACGAATCGCTCAGTGCTCAATAAACATCCAATGGATTTTTTAACATTTTGCTCTGCTCACTCACTCAGCAAATCGTCGCGAGCGAAGAAGATAAAAGTCATTTGCGTGAGTGACGTGTCTGAATGGGCTTGCGACTCACACAAGCCACACACACACAAAACAAATTAGGAAAAAAAGACCCTTTGAGGTGAGTCGTTCGGCTTTTTGCTCATCTTCTGACTCTTAATGTGCGAGCGCTAAGTCGGATCGCTGTCTATAAATGGTTGTTGAATGAGCAAAACAAGAAAATATCAACTGAAAACAGTCAACTGAAATCAAAAACAATTAGAAACGAAGTGTTCTGCTCAGAGCGAGAGCAAGCGTGTATGGTTTTTTTCGGTTTTGTTATTGAGCAGACCGCAAAGTCAAAAATGTTCAATTGTTATTTACGAGCTCTGTGAACAACTAATGCATTGCGTCATCAAATAGAGCTGGATAACAATACAGTTACTGTTTCATGGATGCCCAAATCCAATCTTCTGTAGGCGTTCGCTAATTACTTGTTATTTTTTACTGTCGTTCCATGCAATCAACGCTTTAAGCAGTTGGGAACAGCAAAGTAAATTGATCCAGGCGTCTGAATATAGCTCCATCGACAACCGACCAAATTTCGAGTGCAGAAATGTCGTTTGTAACAAGGCAAAGAGTCGTCGACTGTAACATGTCGGAGATATATCCCTTGGCCCAGATATGTCGTTTTAAAACGACAATCCTTCGCGCGGTGATATGTTGATGGAACACGATGGAGAAATGTCATCTTAAAAGAACATAGCCTGTACTTGCGCAGAGAAAAGCTACATAAATCCATCATTGCAGAGGACTGCAGTCGATTATTAGGTAATTAAATATTTTTAAGTAACATCAAATCAGAATTTTATTTTCAGGCAAATCGTTGTTGCTGTAAAAGTTAATTAAAAAATATAGATATCTTAAATTAAACAATTCAATTTAGTCAGATTCGCTTGCAGAATCTGTACTATAGTCATTAGGGCAATAAGACTTATCTGCATCTTCATCATCCTCCGAGTCGGTATCCTCAGATTCAGAGTCCGTTGAAGAGGGTGAACCACAATCAGATGTTGCAGTCGAAGATGGTGATGAACTAAATTCTTCTTCATTATCGGAGTTTAAAGCCTCATAGCTATCGTAGTCTTGATCATCGTATTCGTTCTCAGTTTCCTCCTCTTCTGCCAGATCAGCATAATCGTCCTCCATATCACAATTCTAAATTTTAATAGGCATAAATTTCCATTAGCAACTCATTAAAGCAGTGCTGAGTACTCTTGTGGCTTACGAGTGCTTTGATTATGTAGCTTTTGTATATTTCACACTTTCAAAGCATTAAGAACTTACCAAAGCCAAAACTCGATTACGGGACAAAGTCTGAGCATCATGCAGTTCCTTCACTAGGGCATTTCGTTCCATGGAGTGATAATCCCTTTGCTGATGACACTCGATCTGCAGTTGTCGATTCTCTTTGCGCAGCTGAAACATTTCGCTTAATATCTGATGCTGTTTTTCCACTATGGTGGTCACCAATTGTTCCAGATTCTCTATGGTTACCTCATACTCCAGTAATTTCTTCTTTAATAACCAATTCTCGGCTCGACAATCTGCTACTTCGGAGGCAGAGATTTCGGACTTGGCTTCTGGAGCTTCTCCTTCAGCACTGCTAAATACTAAGGGTAAATAAAACTGTTTCCAGCTGTGTCAAGAATAAAACTCACAGTTGCTTCTCGGGGACATTCTTCAGAGGAAATGCCACTAGTTCCTTGGAGCTATCTACCGTAGTTGCATAATATTGACAAATGCAAGACATTTTTGTATTGTTTTTGTGCTTCAACAATTTCTGACAAATTGCTATAAAGGGCGACTAGATGCCTACAATCTGACATCATGGCTCAAGTAGACGATTAAATTTAAACTCTTCACCCCAAACCGAGATAAGGCTATCATTTTAGCAACAACAACTGCACCGAAACTACTCTGCACTTTACAGACTGGCCCTTCCCATACGTCGCGTCGCCTACTCCAGTCCTTGGAACACTTTACGACTTGACATTTTCACACTTTGTTGGCAACGTTTTGAATGGTTCATCTACCTACCCATTCGCTGACTGACTTCTGTCTTCTCTTCCTGTCAGTGCACAGTGGTTGAAGTTGCCGAAAGTTTTGCTCCAATAATGATGCCATTAATATTACAACGAATTTGTATCAACTGCACCCACTGTGCCAGTGTCTGGCCCTTCTTGTTGGTATCTGGGATGTGTAAATGTGTGGCTCCAGCTGGGAACTTGTGTGCGTCGGTGGATTGAAGTGCAAAATTGGTTTAAGTGTTTGCTAAATTGGCAGCAAAATGGCTTTTTCAATTTAAACCCAGCCCAGCCATAAAAACTAAACAGTTTCTGTCGCTTTTTTGGGGGCCAACAAGTGGCGCCTGAGTAAATTATATTTTTCTTCTTGACATTCTACAGAAATAAAACGCTGGGACCATAAATAAATGCTAGCCACGCCTCTTGCTTATTTCACACGCTTATGACCGACACTAAATGGTCTCCGTCGAGTTCAATCCGCCTCACACATATCATTTATAGCCGCGATAATCATGGCTTACACCCATGCATCCGCTCACATACACACAACATATACTATTTTATGGCCTTAGTCCAAGTCCAAGTGGAAACTTAATCGTGATGCCTAAACAACGCCAAATTACATACCAGAGGGCGCTACGCAGTCCATGTTAACATAAATTTCTTGCGCCTCCTGAGTTGGAAACAGGGCGATAGGAACGGAACGGGAGGAGGTGGGGGGAGGAGCAAATAGGGACGCACCTCTAAACGTTCAACTTTAAACTAGACAACGAACAGAACAACAACACATGCAAGCGCACATTTAAAAAGGCATAAGTCATACGTGGCTAATAAATTGATTTGCCAAAGTGGATTAGAGTTCATTGCTATAGAGCTGGTTATAAACAGGGTGTCTAAGCATAAGCAATCTCAAAAAATTCTTTAAACAAGATTTATGAAAAAACTTCATTTACGAATTGAACAATGATAGTTGAGTGATTTCCCAAACTAACCAGTAACATAGCAATACTATATTCTCATCCAATTTTTATCAAACTCGCCAAACTTGTTCTCAAGCCGTTAGTATTAATAACTAGCAAGTTTAAAGATGCTATCATTGAAAACAAAACATTTTTTCTTACTAAAACTATTTTTCAGACGTAAATTTTCTATGGCAGTTGTCCGATTTCGACCCAACTTAGTGGAATCATGAATTATCTAAGTTTTCAAACGTTTCCATTGGAAAGCAAACAAGTTTTTCTTACCAGAACTAGTTTTTCGACCGATCGTTAAGACATTAACGGATCGGAGAGCTGCCGAAATGTCAGAACAGGCGAGCAGTCAACGGCAGCCATTTGCTGAACCCATTGCATTCCAGAGAGCTGCTGAGGCTGCACAACAATCTCAATCACAGCGCAGTAAGCTAGCAGAGCGGCAGGCCACGTTAATATCTGCAGCAATGCCGTAACAGGCGAACAATCGACGCAAACAATTTGCTATGCGCATCGTTTCATAGAGGGCTGCTGGGACAACAGTAGTCTGTTGCAGAAAGGGCTGCCCAGCGGCAGCAAAGAGCTGTACTAAACTGTCAAAATTTGAATAAACTTTGAGGGTATTCACTAGCCCTCGTAAAATGGCAAAGCGTAAAAGCCTAAATCCAAAAGCTTACGAAGCAACAACATAACAATTGAGAAAAAAATTACCACATTTAACATGTCTTAGGGTATGTTTAAAAAATTAGTCGTAAATTTGAAAAAGGGTAATGTTATAAAGTGCTGTAAAATTTTTCCAAGAATCGGTTAAAAACACTTAGTGTCGAGCTATTTCGAGATTTTTGTCTTAAAAATATGCGGTCACACTAGCAAACCGCATATTATATAAATAAAACTAGCAGGTAATTCAAAGCGCTGGAGGAATTTTATGACGCCAAGCGTTTCCGCAAGGCCTAGTGCCCCATTGTGGATCCGCTGATCTGCACACTGATGTTAAAGGGTCGCATCAATGGTACTGTCCATCGCTCGCTCGAGATGATTGATGGTGGAAGTGTCGCCCTTACGTCGTGCTAACCAGGCCATCTGTCTGCTGTGCACTGGAGCACGAGGGGATGCCTTCAGTAACACCAATCTCATTGCCGAGTGCTTGGTCGAAAAGCTAATCAATGCTGCAATGGATTCCTCCAACTCGTACGCCATCAATTCGAAAACAAAAAGACAATTCTACTGACATGTTAACAAAAAACTAAAAATAACTCTATTTAACAATTCCGTAGCTTAACTGGGGGTCGTAAACACCCAAGATTTAAAAACATAAAAATATACAATCAATAAAACTCTGTTTGTCACCTACTCCAAACATTGTTTTAATTTTCCTTATTGATGCAGCTAGCTTGCATACTATTTCTTAAAGAGCCAAGTCAATTTTATATTTCGCTTACTTATAGCTTGTTGCATCTTTTGTCTTGGCATTTTTATTTTGTTGTTTTGGTACTCAAACATCTCGTCTAAACATCTGATATATAGCCGATTTACGCTAGGGCATAAAGGCTGCCTTTACTGAAAATTTTCTTAAGTTAGCAGGTAAAGTGTGACTTTGCCATACAAAAAGGTGACAGTTTTGATTAAAATTAGTTCGGCCGAAATTACGGCAGGTTTTTACAAAAAAAGTTGGCCCTGAAAATTACTACAGTGAATCACAAGGGGTCGCTCAGTAGCTCCTGTACGGTAAATTTACGCTTTACCATTTGACGAGAGCTAGTGAATACCCTAAATATTTGAGTTTCAATTAACATAAGAATCGCAAAATTTTCAAAATTCTCAAATAACATTATGATAAGCTTATGAAGCTTAGATTATCATGAAGATTTATTAGAAGGCAATTGTAAAACAGGCTTCGCCTCTTCGTCTTGAGGTTTATGGCCCTCTTTTGGTCTAGATATTCAAAAATATTATCCCGAAGATTTTTTACGAATTCGGGATACTTTCGGAGATATATTCATTTATGTGAAGTGATGATTTTGCCTAGCAGACACTTTACATGCGTTTTGAAACCACATTTTCAAAATGGTCAAGTTTCAAGTTAGGCGATTAACTTGGCAGGCGAGTGTCGATCATTGGAAAAAAAACAATTTTTACTATTATTTTGCTATTGCCAAAACGTTTTTATTCGGGTTAAAATTTTTTTCATGAATCTTCAAGTTCAGTTTCGGAAAGCTGGAACCAAAATTTTTTAGAAGACCCTACTTTAAAGGCCATTACTTTGAACAGCCTAGCCACATTACAAAAATACAAAAAAAAACAGAATTACAAAATCTTTTCGTTCAAGTTTTAAAGAACCGGTTAATTTAGTCGTCTGACCAGAGAGGGCCTAGGAGTCGTAGCACGTAGACGTCTTTCAAGTGTAGGTATATATTCATCGTTGTCCGATTTCGATCAAAGAGCGTGAAAGACGCTTCTGGAAACAGAAAAGCCTTTCTCACTTAAACTATAGTCGACCGATGTTTTTCAAAAATAGCTTTTTTTATTCAGTTACTTAAGCGCAAAATCGAAGAACCACTAATCGCCGTGCCGCTACAAGGTGTCTGGCTCAACGACAAAGGTGCCTTACATGAAAATTGTTTGGAAAAAGTTTCGACTCCTTTCTAACAAAGGAGCTGGTGGACCAATCAAGTAGAGTCCCCAAAAATCATAGGGATGGTGCTAATTAAAGAGGATATCACGCTAATGCTATTGTGAGCAAGTGGCCGGTGTGTCTCTTGTATGCACTGAGCCCCAAATCACGTTTTATGATACGCGACATGCTGTCCTAGCTGACATTCATCTCACGAGACATGATTTTCAGTTTGCGCAGTGGATTTCGACGAATTCGTTCTTGCACGGCTTTGATGGTTTGTGGTGTTAGCACAGTGCGCGGACGGTCGGATTTCGCGCGGTCTTTAATTCCATCAGAATCCTTAAATAACTTCCAGTAGTCGATTTCACCTTTTTCGTTGCCGCACTTATTCAGACCAAATTTCACATTTTTCGTAGCGAGCATTTATTCCAGGATAATGCAAACAACGACGCAAAAATTTTGAAGCGTAATATAGCATTAAGCACTTGTCAAATAGTCGACAAGTTGGAGTGGGTGCGTTCAATGGTTCTCGAGAACGAGTGTGTTCCATACGAGTACCAAAATACTTGCTACTAGTAGGCAAAGGTACATAATTAAAAGCCATATTTAAAGACAGTACCATTGAAACCCAAAAAGTTAATCCTACTTAGACTAAGGGTGCGTTCAGCACACTGGCAGGTTGCCATCTATATGTATGTGCCAGTTATCTGGCAGGTCTGTTCAGACAAGTAAAATATATAAGAATATTGACAGATTTCTCTGAATATATATGGCACCAGTCAACTGTCACTACACTGGCAGGTGTTCACATATGTATGGCTGCAACTGGCTCATATAAATATGGCTACTTGCCAGTGTGTCTGAACGCACCCTAATTGTTATACCTATCTTTTCTATGGCTGCAGTTGTCCAATTTTTATCTAACTTGGTGGAATTCTGAATAAGCAAAATCACTCGCTCGGGTACTTGTGGTTTCCCAGTAACTTTACCTTCAACAAATTTCATTTCATTTCTCTTAAAGTAATTACTAAGAAAAAAGGTATGAAAATCTAAATTTTCGCTAAAGAAATTTTTCCTCCATCTTCCACCCACTCCTCTCAATACACCCTGTAACTCCAACCGCAACTATTTTTGGCTCCTCTAACTGAATGTGTGCATTTGAAAGAAACATGAGAATACTCACACCGGTGTTCGGTGTTCAATGTTGAGTATCGACTGGTATACCCCCTAAAAGCGCTTAGCACACTCCTTAGAGGCTAACTCACACTCCAGCGGGGAGAAGAAAAAAAAATAGAAACGCTTAAAATGCCAGTTTGAAGTCTATTATTTGCTGGACACGAGCATATATTGATTGCATCGCAGCCAGAGATTTGGTGTCCAGGCGGGAGAAAAGCAAATTGCTTTAACAAATACGAGTAAGAGTAGGAGAGGGGGAGTGGTACAAGAAGTGGGCAAATCACATGGTAATGGTAACATAAACCGCCAAACCGTAGCCCAGTCAGTTAGTGGGGAAACTTGTTTGGTTTTTTTTTTCCAACAGGCGCAAAGTGCAGGTCCAGTCTGCACTGAAGGAGGCTTCGTGTAGAGCAGCATTTAGCGTCTTGATCGGTTTATCACCGATTAATTAGAGTTTGATAAATACGCGCACGGCGTGAGTAAATAAATCATGAACCAAGCAATGCCAAAATATGAAACCAAAAGGCAGCGAGGTGTAGGAGTTGAGTAGGTTTAAATTTACATACAAGAACTCATGCAAAGGGTAAGCACACGTTTCTATTTTTTTTGTGTCATTTTTCGGGGGAGTTTTTTGGGGAACTGGTGCAAAAAATATCTTTGAACCTGATGAATGGGTTAGAAAAAAATCCTTTGAGTTCGCGATGAGCAGCAGCTAATTTCGTATTATTTTTTGGGGAAGCTTTGATGAATGAAAATGCAATTCTTGTTGTTCAATTTTTTACACTTTAGATTAAAGATTTACGTTTTTTTTCTTTTGTCGTTCTCTCTTTCAAGACTGCTTGACTTTGCTTACTCAAAATTTAAATTGAAGGAAGAAAGTCGGGCAGGCACAATTGGTTGATACCCTGTAACTGACACAGATATTATAACATGCAGATAATTTTTTCTCTTTAAACAACTGTCGAAATTTTGTAAGTCCCCCAGAAACTGGCAAACTGACAAACTGGATCTGGCTAATTGCAATCAGACTATTATGTAAAGGCAGACAAAGTCACGCACTGACAAACTGACAAACTGAAAAACTGGCAAATTGGCAAGCTGACAAACTAGCAAACTTGCAAACAGACTAACTTTCATGGATTATGTGACAACTGGCAAATTGTCAAACTCGCAAACTGACAAACTCTCAAACTGACAAACTCACAAACTGACAAACTGCAAACTAGCTATCTGACAATTATCTGACATGTGACAAGACTGACAAACTGGCAAATTGTCAAACTCACACACTGGCAAACTGACAAAATATCAAACTGACAAACTCACGTACTGACAAACTGGCAAATTGGCATGCTGACAAACTAGCAAACTGACTAACTGTCATGGATTATGTGACATGTGACAAGGTGACAACTGGCAAATTGTCCAACTCGCATACTGACAAACTCACAAACTGACGAACAGGCAAATCGGCAAGCTCACAAACGCCCAAACTGACAAACTGGCAAATTGGCCAGCTGACAAACTAGCAAACTGGCAAACTGACTAACTGTCATGGATTAAGTGACAAGGTGACAATTGGCAAATTGTCAAACACGAAAACATGACAAACTCTCAAACCAAAAAGAGAATAAAGGCAAACACAAACTGACTAACTGTCATGAATTCTGTGACATATGCCAAGGTGACAACTGACAAATTGTTAAGCTCGCAAACCGTCAAACTCACAAACTGACGAACTGACAAACTGGCAAACTAACAAACTGACAAACTGGAAAATTGGCAAGCTGACAAACTAGCAAACTGGCAAAGTTCTGAGCAGGCAGTCTGACAAACTAACAAACTGGCGAACTTACAAACCGGCGAATTGTCAAACTGGAAAACAGACAAAGTCGCTAACTGCTTAACTGACTAACTGGCAATCTGACTGTCTGAAAAGCTAACAAACTCACAAACAGACAAAATGTCAATTTCGGACAATCCAAACTGAGAATCTGACAAACTGGAAAACTAGCAAATTGCCAAACCCGCCAACTGCTTAACAAGCAAACTGGCAATCTGACAAAAAAAACAAGCTGAGAATCTGACAATATGACAAGCTGACAAACTAAAAAGCCTACAAATTGGCAAGCTGACAAACTAGCAAACTGACTAACTGTCTTGGATTATGTGACATATGACAAGGTGACAACTGGCAAATTGTTAAACTCGCAAACCGACAAACTCACAAACTGACAAACTGGAAAATTGGCAAGCTGACAACCTAGCAAGGTGGCAATGTTCTGAGCAGGCAGTCTGACAAACTAACAAACTGGCAAGCTTACAAACCGGCGAATTGTCAAACGGGCAAACAGAAAAATTCGCTAACTGCTTAACTGACTAACTGTCAATCTGACTGTCTGAAAAGCTGACAAACTCACAAACAGACAAAATGTCGATTTGGAGAACTGACAGACAAGCAAACTGGCAAACTGAGAATCTGACAAACTGTAAAACTAGCAAATTGCCAATCTCGCCAACTGGCACTCTGACATACAAGCAAACTGAGAATCTGACAATATGACAAGCTGACAAACTAAAAAACCTACAAAATGGCAAATTGGCAAGCTGACAAACTAGCAAACAGACTAACTGTTGCTTTAGTGACTGCAATTGTTAAGTCAAACCGACAAACTCAAATGAGAACTGGCAAACTGAAAAATAGAAACTGACAAACTCACAAACTGGCAAATAGTCAAACTGACAAACTAAAACTGAGACTGGCAAGCTTCGAACTGGCAGTCTGAAAACTGATAAACTGGACAACTGACTAACGGATAAGCTCACAAACTGACAAACTGGTTAATTGGCAAACTGACAGTCTGGCAAACCGACAAACTGCCAATATGACAAACTGATATAATGGCAAATGGTAAAACTGGCAAGCTAATAAACTCGCAAGCTGTGTAACTGGCAATCTGAAAAACTGACAAACTTAAAAAGTCGACAACGGAAAAACTTGTCAACTAAAATACTGGAATCATTCATGTCGGCAGCTGTTAGTCTAGCTGCAATAAATCGCTTTCTTGTAATTCCTACACTAACTTAAATACGATCCTTCTTTAGTGTATCTTAAAAAGAATATATTAAGAAAGCTTCCTTTACCTATTACATACCCCTCGACCTTTCCTACAGGGTATTTGATATAAAGAAAAATATGTGCTGCTCTTTTTAATTTGCCTTTTCAGTGCACGGCTAAAATGTCTTTTGGTTTTATTACAGCCACAACACAAGAACAACCAGGGCAAACTAGGATGAGGTTATGACGACTACTTCAAACTATGATTGCTACCTTTTATGCTTGCCCAGAGCAGTGGCAAAAATGTTGACCACTTTCTGCTTGGCCGGACGTTTTCACTCCGCTCTAGCTCAGCTGCTGACCATTTCTACTTCTGTCGCTCTAAAAATTATGCTCAAGATATCTTCGTTACGACGACGACGACGATGGGGAGGACTTGAAAAGTATTTGCGGTTTTTTTCACATCCTTTTGCACAATTATCCTGATTTCAATATTACACTGCATCGTCATAAACAAAAGCTTAGAGCGACATTTCTTAAGGACCTCCTCGTGGGTTGGGGTGTACCTATTATTATTTTGTGGCTGTTGGAATTTAGTTCGTTAGCTTCAGCTGACCACTAGGATTGTAAATCAAGAATAGGAAATTATTTTCCCTTGCATAGTTGAGATTTCTTTTTGTTATTTATGAATTTCGATTGGGGGAATGCAATTTGTGCTTCCAACTTAAAGTGGTTATCCTTCGCCCCCCAGGGCCAGACTTAAATAATCAGCACACAAAACGTGACATTCGCACAATGCAAACATAAAATAAATTTGAAATAACAGACGTCACAATGCATTAAAAAAACCACCCGCAAGTATTTGCATATCAAAAAAGCTCTCCAGGTTGTAGCCATACAAAAAGTGATTGAATGACTGACAAATAGACAAGGCGACAGAGGAACCGAGGGAAAAGCATTTAAATCACTGGCAAAAACGTGTTAAGTGTTTATCTATGGCCAAAGTTGGAAGACAAAAAATTTAGTAGAGATGGAGAAGGGAGTGTGTGCTTGTGTATGCTGGGGCAATTTATCAAGCCGCAAACTTTTTAGCACAAATGAGTCGTGGCAAGGTGCTGCTGGCTTCCCTTTTGCCGCCGCCAGGATTAATGAGTCTAGTGAGTGTGTGTGTGTTTTTTTGCTTTTGGGTACACATCCTCAATGCTGGCCTGGCAACACGTACCCATAATCCATCATTCACGCTTACAAGTGGCAAATTTGCCGCTTTTGGGTGTTGCTCCAGAGATCGCTTATCGATGAAATATATGTTGCATGTGGGTGCCGCGATAACCTTGGCTTGGTTAAGTTGAGGACTTCAAAGATCAAAGTTTTAATGGGTTAAAGACCTTGGATTTTTGAGAGCAACGAGCTTGTATCGGAATCAGTCACAAAATAATTAAAGTACTTCGTGCTCAAGTCTAGGTGTTTGATAATGTACGTACTGGACTGTACACTTTAAGAAAAATCGAGAAACATAGAATTTTATTGATGAAAATTCTTCTTTTACGTAAAAAATTCTTGATTCAACACCTATTTTAATATACTTAAATTCTTGTTTTAAGAACGGGTTGGTTTTGTAAAGCACGATTAGGAATTTCGTTTGTACAGCTCAATATAAGCATGACCTGTGCTAAGCTAAGTATTTTATAAGCTTGATTAATAACAAATAAGGCTTAAATAAAGAACTTGATCTTAAAATAAGAACCAAACATATTTGGGATTGTTTTTTTAACTTTAAGAGCTCAATAATAGCCTGACTTTGACTAAACAAAATCCTTTTTATGCTATGTTTAATAACAAATAAGGCTTAAATAACGAACTTTAATTTCAGTTCAAGACAAGTCAATTTTGATCTTAAGGGTATTTTAAGTGCGTTTACTCCAAACCAATTTTTCCAAAATGGTTGCCCAATTAAAATGAGTAACTGTTGACCGATTTTTAAATTCGTTTTTAAATTACACGCAACCAGAATATTTGGGATCGGTAAATAAATATCTGAATTATGACAAATGAAAGTGGAAAAAGAGTAGATTTTCGAAATTTTGACTTTGAAACCCCACTTCTTTATATATAGAACGATCCCAAGATTCTGGTTCCGATCAGAATGGGGAGTATTAGGAGTATATTCGAAAATCAGTGTTCAGTTAACTTGTGACAACTAAAAATCTTCACATACTTTAAAATGCCGCCATAACCACAATTCTCAACGGATCTTTATGAAAATTTAACAGTTGATTTATGACTATAAATAAAAATAATTGCATCAATGGATATGGTCGAAAGGACCTTTATCGCTTATGTTCCTATACGGAAACACTTACAGGCCTGTTCCGGTTTTAAACACTTACAGGCCTGTTCCGGTTTTCACATATTTCTTCGATTTCAAATGAAAACAAAATCAAACGATTTGGTTTTAGCTGTTCTGGTATTCAAACGATTTTCAATTCGAATGTTTCATTTCCAAATTGTTTCCGTTGACTACACCTACACCTTAATCAACTGGTGAATCAAAACAATCCAATAAATAATCACTCAAAATTGAAAGTAGTTGAATATAGGCATTTAAAATGTCGTTTCTATTTTATATGGCATTTTATGGACAATTTCCCAGCGTTTCATAAACAAGTGAAAACCAGAACTGCTTTACCAAAACATGTGAAATCGATTTGGATAGCACATGCAACAGGTAACCAAATCGAAAAGCAAGTAACCAAATTCGAGCAAATTTAGTGAAAGTGAAAACCGGAACAGGTCTGTTAATTCCATCCTGTTGTGCACTCAGATAAGTTCCTCGAATAGGTCATGAATCTAGAAGTTCTGTTCTCATAGAAAGTAAGCTCCCTGTTTTGCAATGAAAGAACAATTCTTACTATAATTAAGAGCTAATTTTTACTTAAAGTAAAAGGTGATCGTAATATAAAACGAGAGCGTAAGTTAAGGTAAGACCTGCCCGACTGCGATATTCCCCTTAATCAGAGGAATTAATGTTTAATTAACAGAACATTAACATTAACAATAACATTAACATAAACATTATGTTGGCAGATAGCCTATGATGCTTTGCAAAGTATGAAATATTTTCTGAATAAATTCAAAGTATGAATTTATCCGGTTTTTATGAGATCTTTAAGCGGTTATATTTATTGTAGGTCTGTCTGTCCGTCTCTTTTTATTCAATCTACTCCTTCAGTTTAAAAGCTTTCTTGACCAAACTCTGCAAAAAGTCTTGTGGTACAAATGCGCTGCACATTTGTCGGGACCGGCCGGATCGGATAACTATAACATATAGCTTTCATAGGAACGATGCATCGAAAAACAAGTTTTAGTTAGAAAAACTTCAATGGAAACGCCCTCAAACTTCCCATTTCTTAGTTTTACTATATATGATTTCACATGATTCCACTAAGTTTGGTTGAAATCGGTATTCTATAGCAAGAAAGGTCTGATATGTAGTCTTAGAAAAACATTTCGTTCTCAATCGAAACGTCCCCAACATCGGCATACTCTTTTTATAGTAGGCCTTGAATTTACTGCGCATTGAAAAACTGGAACATAGTATTTATTCGGTTGTCTAACTTTTTGTTAATTCAAAATGGCAAATTTCTGGAAGAGTTTAATGAATTTGGCCAATACTTATATGATTGCCATCTATCCTTTTATGATAATCTTTGCATACCACTGTTATATAAGGTACCGGAATAGGCGTAGCCGGAGTATCAGCATTATGGATATACAATGGAATGTTGAAGAAAATATAATGAAACAATTACGGATTATGGAGAAGCTTCGACGCTTAACACGCGTAACTGTACTGACCAATAGTAAAAATATAATATATGAGGGAAAGATGGCCAAGCTGCAAATATTACTTACTGAACTGTACTACGACTGGAATGTAATCTGTCCGTTAGTTAAGCAAACGAAACGGGAGCAGATGATGCAGGACTGGTAAATGAAAGTGAAAACGCAAGCGAGATCCACAGATATATAGATTCCTAAACATAAAGCACCGAAGCCTGGACCCTTTAGCCAGCAATATTGTATTTTTACTCAAAATCAAAGTCAAGACGCATGCAAGATTATAAAGTGTGGGGCAATAAAACAATATTTGCTTTCACACAACTCTACAAAGTTTTGTCACAATCGGATGACTATATCTTATAGCTGTAGTACGAACGATCGGTCTAAAATAAGTTATAGTAAGAAAAACTTTTTATTTTCAATGGTAGTTGCGTCTTTAAATAGAAATATTTTCTGCTACTCTTATGAAAATCAAATTGAAATATCGTGAATAATCAGTGAGGTTTTTTACGAAAATAAATGTAAACATATTCCATAATACATTTTTTTGGAATTCCCAAACAGTTTTGCCGTCGCTGGCATGGAGAGACTGCTCTTTTGATAGACATTTCAGGCTCAAGATCGCTGATAAGAGGATTTGGTCTCTCATTAAACGCGTCCGATCAACCTGAGGCCTCCTTTGTTGTGTTGTGTGCCTCTGTTTATACCCTGTTCCCATTGAAAATGGGAAAAGGGGGAACATGAAGTTGGGCAAATGTATGTAACAGGTAGAAGGAAACATTTGCGACCCTATAAAGTATATATATTCTTGATCAGCATCAGCAGCCGAGTCGATTTAGCCCTGTCCGTCTGTCCGTCCGTCTGTCCGTCCGTCCGTATGAACGCGTATTTCTCAGAGACTATAAGAGCTAGAGCCACAAATTTTTGCATGTAGATAGGTGTATACCCGATTCAATACGAGTTTGTTTCAGATTTGGATAATTCCTCCCCCTTCCCCCTTTAAGCGC
Organism: Lordiphosa collinella; assembly: GCA_018904265.1. NCBI lineage: Eukaryota > Metazoa > Arthropoda > Insecta > Diptera > Drosophilidae > Lordiphosa > Lordiphosa collinella. The sequence continues at coordinate 157,264 of JAEIFV010000444.1, read as the reverse complement.
AAAAAACTGTCAGAGCCTCAATTTTTAAGATAGACCTTCCAAACTTTACATATATCAAGTAAGGCCCAATATCTATCTATTCTGAAAAGATCACCAAGATCGGTCCATAAACACCGAAGTTATATACGAATCAATTTTGCTTGTGGGAGAGAGGGGGGTCTTGCATTGTCAGATATCGCGCGCGGCCGCATGTCTGCTTCAGACGTGGCGGCCGGTGGCTGCTCACTGAGTGCAAAGTCCAATGGAGGCCACGCACATACAAAGGGGAATGGCTGTCTTAGGCTGTCTTTTTGGTGTTTTGCGCGCATGCTGCTTTAGGAATTCCCAAGCAGTTTTGCCGACGCTGGCATGGAGATACTGCTCTTTTGATAGACATTTCAGACTCAAGATGGTTGATGAGTGAGGATTTGGTCCCTCATGAAACGCGTCCGATCAACCTGAAGCCTCGTTTGTTGTGTTGTGTGCCTCTGCTTAAAGCTATGCCAATAGCATAAGAGCCAGTAAAAACTGCAAGTCACATTCCACAAATTTATGGATGCTGATCGAATTGACTTGATGACCGTTTTTCACCAAAAGAAAAAGAAAGATGCTACAAGCCTCTCCTAATTTAGTTCTTTTTCTTTTTGCTTATTTTTTTATTATTACATTTTGTCAAACAAACTTCATGAATTGTATCTAATGCCCTTGCTCCACTGGCACATTCTGTAAGTCAGTCACTGGATGAGATAAATGACCTCATTCTCTCTGTGTATTTCCCCATAAGAGATAAATGTACATTCGGCAGGTCATCCGCTGTGGGTGATCAAATCACTGTTACTACAGTTGTCATTAGCACGGGCACTTCTAGCTATTTTCCGCTAAAAGGTTAGATTTTCCATATAAAAGTCCAAGTGTCATCAATAGAACAGCTGATTGTGAGTTGGAAAGGTAAGCGGCAAAACTTGAATTCTTTCTCAAACAATAATAAATTATTATTTTAAAGAAATTTTACTTAAAAATATTTTTTTATCTGATGAATAGAAAGGAACAGGCCATAACATGGAGGATCTTACCGACCATGGAAGTCGACACGCCGATCAACATGCCAATTGTCTGATATTCGGCTGAGGAGCCAAGCGTATACAAGGCAATTGCAATTCGCTTATCTTATGGAATAGCCATTCGGAAGTTAGTGTCCTGCTTTGCTATTCCTTGTAGACAATTTTTAAGCACGTTAAAGTTGTCCCTCTCGTCGCGGAAGCTTTCCCCAAAAAATGCGTCTGAGTTTTCAGGCACATCTCGTTCCCAAAACACACCATATCGCTTCTACAATGTATGCAAGATTTGAATTAAAACAAATTCAACTAATAAGAATAATATGAACTTACAAATTGAGTGACTTTCGCCTTCTATTCTTTCGTTGGTACTCAATAATTAACGCATCGAAATGGTCCTCGACCTCTTGCAGTTGACAAATGCACTCTTGATTTTTCTCGGAAATCAGCAGGAACGCAGGTAAATCCATTTCGGTGGAATATTAAAGGCCAATTAAACTTTCAATTTGTAATTGCAAGTCAAAGCAATACAAACAGCTGATATTTGTTTACTTAAGCTTAACTTTAACCATTAGCGTGAGGCCGCGATAAACATTCGTCAGTGGAACAAGAAATAATCACTTTTTGAGAATGGACTCCAGAATGTTCCAGTGGAACAAGGGTATTAATGACTAGGTATCTGCTCAAACATTTCGAATAGATGTCATATAAAAAACTGGTTTAGTTATCTTTAGTACTAAAATGAATGAATGAAAGTTGATCGAGTTGGCGATGATGAAATAACACTTAATACTAATTGTCGGTCAGCGATGGTACCGTGCTGTATCGATAGCTTGCCACTCATATCGATAAATGCCTGCAGCTATCGCCTAATGGGAGCGATCTGGTGATGGCTCTCTGGTCACAGAAAAGGCGTCATCTATTGGTCAGATTCAGAAATCACTCTGCTAGCATTGTTCAAAGCGAAAATGAAATTATTGTATTAAAACATATTCGGCCCTGTTCCGAATGCCGAGTCGATTTTCGTGTAAACGTTGCTATTTCTAATGTTAAGTTTACAATTTTTTATGAAATGTAAGCAGAATGTCTGTGGCTACTAGATCAGGTCTTTCTTTTTGACGAATTGAATCCACTTGACATTGAGCAATCGGCTTCAGCTACTTAAGCAATTCCGATTTTCGTCAAATCTAATCTAGTAACCGTTGAAATGTTTGTCACCTTCCATATAACATTGTTAAGTTTAAACTCTAAATGAAAACGTTGCAAAAGTTTACACGAAAACCGATTTGGAATTCGGAACAGGGCCGATTATACGTGGTGCAAGGGTATACAAACTTTGGCTTAGCCGAAGTTAAATTTCCTCGATTTTTTATTAAATGTAATTTTGGCATTTAAGAAAACATAACAAACAGAAAATGTAACAGCTTATTAGAGAATAGCTAGTAAGAGCTTAGAACAAATCTAACTATTTCTTAAAATAAAAAATTGAGAAATATTTTTATTCTTAAATTTTAAAAAATTCATATTAAAATTAGTTCTTAATTCTAACAGGTCTTTCTTAAATTACAAATTATTAAGAAAATCTAATACTCAACCCCAAAAGTAGGCAACAGAAGTTGTTTCTCTCTAACCCGCAGCTTATAAAATTTGCATTAAATTGGCTTAATTTGCAAAAAGTGACGCCTCTAAATCACACACAAAATAGCCCTCAGACATTGTTCCACACAATCACCCCTCTCTCCTCCTCCTCCCACATCACAACCTAACCACAAGACTTTACTCTCACGCACACGCGTTGACATTTCTCAAACAAACAAAAAATGTTTAACTGTCATTTATTGCATTCAGCAAGGAAAACAGGGCAATTGAACATTCATAAGCCTCGACTTCGTCTTCTTCTCCATTACCAGAAAACCTGCAAAAGTACACAAACAACCTTTTGGAAAATTGGCAAATGTGTTGTGCCACCCCAGCCCACCCCTAGCCCAGCCACTTTGCGAAAAGTGAAAATCTCTTGATACGTCTGGCGAAATTTTCCAGAACAGCAAGGACACGTGACAATTGTTCTGGTTTTTCCTTTTCTTTTTTTTTTTTGGCGTGTGCGAAAAGTTAGCAATTTCCCTGGCCTGAGGCTGGGGTTCGATTTGATGAACGCACGTGTAACACTCGCAGTCAAGTGCGTAATTTGCGGTAATGTAATGGTATTAGAGGGTGAGATTGGAATAGATTTTCATCAAAAAATTTCAATTTATTTGCTTAATTACAAACGTAAAAATCCGTAGCTATTTCTCATATCCTGTGCAAAGCAGCTTATTTATTTGCACCAAAAAAAGGAAATTGCACAAAAAAACTTCAAGAAGTGCCAAAAATAAAAGACCGTATCCAGAGTTGGAGCTGGCATCAAATTATGAAATAAGTAAAAGCGCACTCCATGCATTAAAAACCTTTTAATTTGCTAAATCGCCTTGCCAGACATCGTTTGCCGGATTCACATCTGGGATACGCGAGCGGAAACGGATGCAAGGAGTCCGTGTGCGCCTAAAGGAAGGCGAGCGCGCGCCTACGCCCGCTCCCATATAGACACTGGGCAAAGTTGAACAGGCAATGCAAACACTTGAAGTACAATAATTTTCACTTTTTGGTCTGGAGCAGGGAAATCAAGAAAAGGGAACATTGCCGTCATCGTCGTCTGGCTTAACTCCTACTTAGTCATATTTTGGAGTTGCTTTTTATTTTTTGGGACTGCCAAATTTCTTCTTTTTTTGGGCTATCCAGACGCTTTTGAAAGTACGCAGTGAAGCACAAGAAATTAAAACGAATTTCGAGAATTTGTAATGCATTTTTTAGGCTCTTAAAATGAGGCTTCAAAAAGTGTTTATCAAAAAGTAATTTTATTTAAAGGGAGCATATTCTTAAGGCAAAATGCACTGAGAGAAAGGCACATACACTGATATTTTCTCAAACTCTTTCTTTTGCTTGATGTTGCTGGACAAACAACTCAGTTTTGGAATAGCAAAAAGTCGAAATTATTATCAAAACTATTGGACAATAAGTAGTAGTAGGCTTTATGTTTTTTGTTGGTTACTTTAAAAGACGAGTTTTTACTGGTTTCAACATTCTTATCTTATTACAATACAATTGTAAAAAACAATTGTTAAAGGATTGCAAGTTTCGTATTGTTATCTATTATATATAATGCGTGCGGGCATTATGTCTCTCTGGAAGTGGGCGCTATGACACTCTTGAAAGTAACAAAAGTCCGTGGCCGTTATGTCAGCGGGCGTTATTACATGCACAACATTCTGGAACAGACTGAAAAAACTGACCGGCAGAAATTTATAACGTCGTTGTGTTTGGCCTTAAAAGTGTCAAAATCAGTACTCTGATTTTATTTCTGGCCATATTTTTCCGATCGGGGAGGTCCCCCACCTTTAACTAGAAATCTAATTGGGTATCGTTTAATAGGTTTTTGGGTGCTCCCATTTCATTTCAGGCAATACTGCTTGGATCGGGGGGAGGGGACTGACTTATGGAGAAGGAAATGCATAAAATCTAAAAAAATCAAATGGGAGGACGTTTCTTAGGTTTGTGGGTGCTCCGATTTGATTTCTGGCAATATATTTCTGATCGGCGGGGAGGGGGCTGACTTATGGAGGGGGGAGGGTGATAATTCATTTGATTACATTTTTGGCAATATTTTGACGATCAGGAGATCGATGAGCAATCCAAGGAAGAGAAGGGAGGAAGATTTTGTACACTTTCCCATAAAAAAGTTCCATTTGGGGTTAAAATTTTGCAAATATTGCGATTTTTGGACCATTTTCCACCTCCAGGTCTACCTCCATGTCCACCTACAGGTCCGCCTCCAGGTCCACTTCCATGGCCACCTCCATGGCCACCTCTTTGTCCACCTACAGGTCCACCTCCTGGTCCACCTCCATGGCCACCTCCATGGCCACTCCAGGGTCACGACCAGGTCAAGGTCCCGCACACAAACAAGTACAGTGAAAAACGGCTGCCCGAGTTGAACTGAATATTCCTATAATTTTCTTAGTCAGGTCATGGCCACCCTTATAATCCTGATATCTTCAACCCACTTAACCTTTACCCACCAATTTCCGCCAAGAGGGGTAGATTTTCCTGAAGACTAGTATGCAGTCATTTTTAAATTTTCATATTGATCTTTGAAAATGAGTTTGAGCCCGATCGGATGAAAAACTAAAGAGTTTCCAAAACCGCTCCTTAGTACTCACTTTCAGCATATGATTAACCTACTGTATAAAATTCTGCTTCCTATCTCTTATGGTTTATGGTTAAGTCGGCCACCAGTGAGTGAGGGAGTGAATGAGTGAGTCTGGTTGAACAGTTTTATATATATAGAAGATAAATATTTACGAATTTTAAAATAAGGGCCTTAGACAGCTCTTTCGGGGAAAAGCCATACTCCATTTTATTATTATTATCCCAAAAGCAATAATTTTTGAATGGATCTTAAATAAGTTTATTCATATACTTTTTGAAGTCGGATATGAGTTTCCTTACCCTGAGGCCCACGTTACGGGCGCCGAAGAAACCAACAATTGCAAAGAGCAATACAAAATACATACATTAATATTAAAAGTGTGTGTGCTGGAGCACCGAGTATTTTGCGTATTCCCCTTCGTTCTCAGAATAAAGTTAGTTAGAGTCGCTTAAAGCAGAAACAAACATATTTGAAAATTAGTGAGTACAAAAGTTAGTGAGTATATGAGCTGACTGGATATTTTGAGTGTCGAATCACACCGTATACGCTTGTACAGCGAGTACACTCGCTTCAAGGAAACAGGCACTCTTGCAAATCTCTGGCCCAAAGTATTGAGAAATGACAATCTTGACGGAGCTTTTTTTCCCGGACCAAAAAAGATGAAAAAATTGTTTTTTCAAGTCAATTCAATTAACCCAATATGCAATTTCGTACCTCAAGTAACACCAAATATATAATTAAAGTCACCAGGAACCAAAGCCTTCACAGAGAGAAAAAAAATATGTAAAAACTACACGAAAATGTAGTTTTTCCACACGTTTCACAGGAATTTTCAACCCACTACGTTTGCGAAGCTTTTCTGCATGCCACGTTTAGCTTTCTTATTTCTACATGCGGCGTGTAGCTTTTCTAAACGCCACGCTTAGCTTTCCCATTTCAAAATGCGGCGTGCAGCTTTTCTACATGCACGTTTGAGGATTTGCATTTCTACATGCGGCATGTAGCTTTTATACACGCCACGTTTAGCACATATAAAATCCTACTTTCAACTCGGTACAGGTATCGTAAGTGTGCTCTACTTTTGGTTCCTTGACTGCGGAATTCCGTTCATGGAACCATCAAAAGGGTACATTTCCAAACTCATGGGTTAGTTGACCACAGATTAAGACACTTAAAGCTTCTGGACTACGATCTCGTTTTTAAAATTTCTGCCGGTCAGTTTTTATACCCTGTTCCCATTAAAAATGGGAAAAGGGGATCATGAAGTTGTGCAAAAGTATGTAACAGGTAGAAGGAAACATTTGCGACCATATAAAGTATATATATTCTTGATGAGCATCACCAGCAGAGTCAATTTAGCCATGTCAGTGTGTCCGTCCGTCCGTCTGTCCGTTCGTCCATCCGTCAAGAGAACAGGGTATTTTGTAGTCGGGGAACTCGACTACAGCTCCATTTCTTGTTCATTCTGTCCCAGTGTGCACATTTAACTTAAATTTAAGGTAAATTGTGAATGTATCGGCTGCCTTACACTGCAGCAGTATCGATACTCAATTCTTGATACTCTATCATCAGATACTTTATATCCAGTACTCGATACTCCATAATTAGTATTCGATGCTCATTACTCGATGCGCAATATTCGGTACTTAGTATTCGATACGCAGTACTCTCGAAACTCGGTACACGATACTCAGAATTTGAAGCTGACTATTTGTTACTCAGTTCTGGATACTCAGTATTTGAAACTCAGTTCTGCATACTTAGTATTCGAAACACAGTTATCGATACTTATTAAGCGATACTCAGTAAACGATACTCAGTAAAAAAATCGCAAAACTTTTGCTATTGCATTGCTGTTAGTCAATCGAATGTCCGTTAAAAAACTGCGCCCTAAAAATTACTTGTAAAAATTCTCGATTTCCAAAAGGGACAATTTCCACACATTACCACATAGCCCATTGAACAAATTTTTAGGAAAGATTTGGATTATAGAATTTGTACTGAATTCTACATTAAAGATGAAAAAAATTCCCAGTATCGATTGAAATTGATTTATTTGTAATCCCATTGAATGAAAAAAATGTGCTTTCATTTAAAGACGCCTAAAAGCAGGCAACAATTTTTTCCCATCTCTCTCCGAGCAAGCTGCATGTAAGAAAGTAATTAAATTTGATTTTCCTATACCATTTTGGCGTGTCCATGGTAATCAAGTAATGTCATTGCATGACTCCACAGAAAATCCCTCGAAATTAAGCAAAAGTCTCGAACATTTAATTTAATTGACAGCCTCAAGGAAGCACCCACCTGGCGGCTGCTATGCACTAATTAAAAGCGTATTATGTATATACGAGTATAGGTAAGAGGAGATAGAGAAGATTTTTGTCAATTCATTACAAATTATTTGCCTTGAAATAAACTGCCAACTCATTTGCCGCGTGAAAATCGAAAAGTTTTTCTCTTTTACTTGATTTAAATTCGATTTGCGAAAATGCGAAATCACAAAATCAGTCAGGCAAAAGCATTCTGTACATTTGGTCCCAAAATGCAGCAGGAGCAGCAGCAGCCAAAGTTTGTTTTAACAATCTTGGTCCTGTGCCTGTGGTTTATTCTTCTGTGCCTGTCAGTCGCTGGGAATTGCAAGCAATTTAAATTGTCTCCATGGAGATTTGGTTGCCTTTAGACTTCTCGATGAGTTGACAAAAAATTACACGCAAATCGATAGTAATCAATTTTTGATTAAAGATAATACGAAATTTATTGGAGAAAAGTGCAAGCCCGTCTCACTGACTTTCCCATTAGCTCTTTAATAAGCATCTACAGAATGCACTCAAACATAAAATAAGAAAATGAGGCTAATTTTATGCAAAGCAAAAGCAAATAAATGGCCAAAAAACCAACACACAATTCAATTACCAAAAAATGGAGAAATACTTAGAACAGCAGAAGGCGACACGCGACCGCAGGCGGCGATAAAAAAAAACGCACTTCAAAAATAAATAATGAAAAGTGCCAACAACAAACCAAAAAAAAGAAAACGAAATTTTTTTTTGGGCTAACTGAAAATATAATACAGACACGAGACATGTGCATTAAATGTTTAACATGATTTTTCACTCATTAAAAGAAAGAAAGAAAAAACCGCAAAACCCATCTAGAGGGTTGGCTTGTGTTTTTGGCATAATTTATGCACATTTATGTGAGCCAGGGGCTGGGAAAGGGTGTGTGTGTGTGGCCAAGTGTTAATTTTGAGAAATGTGCAAAAAAAAAGTGAAACAAAAAACGCATGTCTGCTAAGGCAACCAAGCGTGCGGTTCGTTGACTGCCTTGACGCGTTTTGCACGCGTTTTAAAACGCGCCATTGCCCATTTCGCCCCGTTTCCCATGGTCCACTAACCGACAATGCAATCGCACCCGATTCACAAAACAAAGCCAAAGTGCACAACCAAAGAATGTGACTTGACTACCGAAAACTAACCAAAAGAACTGAGCCCATAATTCATATGCGCCACAAAGTCTGCAGCAATCAAAATGCCAAAATGATGCAGTCAGCTACTCATTGGGTGTGGACATCAACGAAGATGATATACTCTTTGGGAAGGTACACTCACTTGGAGGGAGACCCACTTGTTTCCGTACTAAAACTAGATGCAATTGAAAGAGTCTTTTTATGAGTAAGTGAACAAGAGTGAGTAAAGTAAAGAAGGTTCATCTACTGACTGAACTATTTAACTGAAATTTTTTTAGAGATGCATAAATATGCCAAGAAATAACCCCAATTTTATCACATCTTATGTCAAAGTTATGCCAACAAACATAAAGTAAGAGTATCTGACTAGAAAACCACAGTGACTTGTGAACCTAGTTGGTTCGCCTTCTTCACCCCAAAAAAAAAAAAACCAAACAAAAACCAAAGCACAACCAACTTCGAGCTCCGCTTCAAACGACATAATTGCAGCCTGTCTGCGTTGGTTAAACCAAACAAACATGAGATTATGAGAGGCTGTCGAAGTTGCAGTTTTAAGGGAATTGATGATGAGGCGGCGGTCTACCGTCGTCCCCGTCTCCAGCTCTGCCAGCAACTTCGTTTCGGTCTCGCTCTTCGGCCTGACCCCGTAACAAGTAGCTGACGAAATGTTTAAAATTGGAGCTTGGCTTGGTCTCCGCTTCCAACGTGCGTTGCGATCAATGGACAATCAATTGGCCAGATCGTGCCGATAGCATTTCATTTGCTTTGCCACAAATTGAACCCACCAGTACAAGCTTGCTTATGGATGCGCTCTCAAATCTAGTGCACTCCAATCATGTGCATTGCGTTTGACGAATCGATTGGCAACGGGGCCAGAAATCAGAACAGAACATGTGACTCCTGCATCCAGTTGTTGCACGAAATTATAATTTCACCTACAACAATTTGGCTCCCGTTTGCAGCCCCTGTGCAATAAGAATTTTTCATGGGAATTACATACGTGATAGTATAGATTGTTGTACGGCAGCTCCAAAATACCCTTCACCAGTTTGGCTTGGGGGATTGATTGGTTTTCTGGCTGTGATTGCCATCATATGGGACGTGACTGTGCAGGAGCAAGAAAAAGAGAGATTGCCAAATGGAATCTGAATATGTGCATGGAAATTGAGATAGAAATGCAATTGTTGTGGGGGGAGAGTGGGGAGCGAAATACAGAATATTATGAAATTATTTGAACTTCAATTAAAAACGTGCATAAGTAATTAGTTAATAAACTATAATTAATTTAAAAGCGAAATAAGTAATAATGGTAGAGAATGTATTAATGACCATGTTTACCAGCATTCATCAGACATCAAACATCGTTCACAAGTAAATATTATTAGCAATTATTAGTAAAATAGCATGCGTGAAAGTCATCGTTTTGATTTAAAGTGACAGTTTAAATTTTTGTGTATTTTTTCCCATATTAATCACAAAAATTGGGGAAAGTTAACTTTGTCTCGGCTGAAGTTTTGAATACCCTTGCAGCTAAAAAAAAGGTTTTTCTGAGTCTTTTTTTAGGACCTCATTATACTCTGTACCAAAGGTACATAGAGTCCTCTCTCCTACAAAGCCAGAAGGAAGCATCTCCGACCCCATAAAGTATATATATTCTTGATCAGCATCAACAGCCGAGTCGATATAGCCATGTCCGTCTGTCCGTCTGTCTGTTCGTATGAACGCACAGATCTCAGAGATGGTAAGAGATAGAGGTTTGACATGTATGGGACAAATGCTTCTTCTATCTGCAGGCAGATCAAGTTTATTTTCAATTTTGGCCACGCCCCCTCCCGCCACCGCAATTTGAGAAAAGCGTCATATCTCCCACAGTTTAATAGATAGAAGGTTCGAACTTCTCGACATATATTCTAATCAAAATTATTTATCGATTTCCTAAAGGAATCATAAAGTTTAGATCAACGGTTCTCGAGATATGATCAAAAGAGTGTATGCTGCAGCCGCGCACTAGCAGCACTGTGTACCGCTGCCACTGCAGCATCAAAATTTATGTTCGTTGGTACAGAGTATTATATAGTCGGGCTTGACCGAATTTCTTCCTTGTTATACCCTGTTCCCATTGAAAATGGGAAAAGGGGGATCATGAAGCTGTGCAAAAGTATGTAACAGGTAGAAGGAAGCATTTGCGACCCTATAAAGTATATATATTCTTCATCAGCATCAACAGCCGAGTCGATTTAGCCCTGTCCGTCTGTCCTTATGAACGCGTCGATCTCAGAGACTATAAGAGCTAGAGCCACAAATGTAGATAGGTGTATGCCCGAATCAAATCGAGTTTGTTTCAGATATGGAAAACTCCTCCCCCTCCCCCTTTTAAGAGCAAAAAACTGTCAGAGCCACAATTTTTAAGAATTCCAAACTTTATATATATCAAGCAAGGCCCAATATCTATCTATTCTGAAAAGATCAATAAGATCGGACAAAAATCACCGAAGTTATATACGAATCAATTTTGCTTATGGGAGAGAGGGGGCCTTGCATTGTCAGTTCCCGCGTTTGCGCGTGCGTATGTTAGAGTGGGTGTGTGTATGTGTGAGTGTGTGTATATGTGTATGAAAACACAAGAAGTCAAGGGAACAGGGTATTTTGTAGTCGGGGCACTCGACTACAGCTCCCTTACTTGTTTATTTTTAAATTCTTTTAATTATTAGAATTAAGATACTAAATTTTGATCACCGACACTTATGATGCACTGTACCAGCGCGCACAATTGAAATTACGTCTGGTTTAAATTTCAAATGCAACGTATTTGCGCATTCGATCGATATCGATAATTGACAGGAAACTACAAAAACTCTTGGTTTTTTAAGCTAAAACCAAAAAAAAAAAAAAAAAAAGGCCGGCCCGAGCGCTTAGCAAGTCGCTTAGTCACCAGAGCTCGAAGAACACAGAGAATTCCGCAGAGGTTCGTAGTCTCCTTAAGTATGGAGCCGTCGGGCATTCAGCTAGGCTTGTGTAGTTTGGATTGTCAATTTGGAAACTCAATTTGTGGATCAATTCGTGAAGCGAGTTCGTGAAACTGGAATATTGGTGGATAAACTTAAACCTTGCCATGAAGCCATAAAAAGTTTAATTGGTGGTTTAGCTGCTGCATCCAATTGACCATCCGAATCTTCAACAGCTCGCAAATTGGGCTGAAGATCGTTTGGCCGAAGATGGTAAATTTTCCGAAAAATCATCTTTTCGGGTGAAGCATATTTCCACCTCGGTGGTTATTCTAATAAACAAAACTGTCACAACTGAGCCACAGAAAATCCGCATATCGTCTTCGCGAAGCCAATGCACCCACCACGTGTCACTGTTTCTTGCGGATTTTGGTCTCGAGGCATCATTGGTCCATTTTTCTTTGAAAATGAAGAAGGAGCCACCGTGACCGTGAATGGTGAGCGCTACAGCGCAATGTTAAGTGATTGCTTCTTCGAGGAAATTGAAGCGGAAGACTTGGACGATATTTGGTCTCAGCAAGACGGCGTTTGGTGCCACTCAGTGCACGCCACAATCGATCTTCTGCGCCCTATCTTCGAAAATCGAATAATCTGCAAATATGGAGATGTGTATTGGCCGCCAAAAAGATGTGATCTTTGGTAAGCGGTCAAGGACAAATGTTATGCAAACAATTCTGAAACAATTGATGAGTTGAAGAACGAGATTCGAGTAGCTATTGCTGACATACGTGCCGAAACAATTGAAAATGTTTTCAAAAATTGGGTGGATCGAATGTGCTACTGTCAAGTCAGCCGTGGTGGTCATTTGACCGAAATAGTTTTTCATAAATAAATGAACCAACCTTTCCAATAAATATTCAACCTTTGAAAAATAGCGAGTCGTTTTTTATAACAAAATTAAATTCCAATTTTTTAATGGACCACCCTGTATTTCGAGCTTGTGAGAAGACAGTATTGCAGTACAGTTTGGACTGATAATCTGTCACCTGGCTTTTCTTCCATCCAAAACTCAAAATTTGAGTTGGTTTTAAACAAGTTTTAACAAAGTTTTTAAACCAGCCTGGTGGTCAATTTCGTTGGTCCTTTTAATGCTGCTGCAAGTGTCAAAGGAAGCTACAAGCCACTGGATTAATGACATCCTTGAAAAACTATTAAGTTCGTTGCAATGCCTAAGATCCACAAGTGAGAACATCCCAACAAATTAATAGCCGCACATTAAGCACGATGACCGCAGCCAAAGTTAACAAGCTACAGAGGCGCAGGCGCCCCCAGTGCGGACATGACCCCGACAAGCAGCACAACAGGTGGTAACAACACACAGAATCCTACACAGCCCACATGTAAGCGCATTATGGCAAATCTCGGAACATGTCAGCTCCAGCTCTCTTTGGGGGGATGCTCGTAGGAGCGGCCAGAAGAAAAAGCAAATGATTGTACAATTCCCGAACACTCGTCAATGTCGCAGAAAGGGTCAATGCGGGCATTCACCAAAGGAGCGAACCTCTGTTAATAGAGTCGTGATCAACGGCCACGAAATCTGCGGTCGTCCAGCACATGAGCCAGAATTGACTGCAGCATTGACCACCTACAAGTATTTGTTTTGGGGGCCCGCTTCTCCTGCTGCTCCCGCTGCTGCTCCTTGTTGTTGTTGTTCAATTAAACTTTATGCCAATAAATTGTATGCAGTAAGTCGTTTAATCTAAATTAAGCGCCAGTCCCAATGGGCCTGGCTGGATGGTCGATGATTGTCGAGAGAGGCCACGGATTGAACGGCAATCTGCATCAGCTGCATCATGTGTCATAAACAAGTTGCAAGGCGCCGACAAATGTTCCAGGGAACTTGGAGATGATAGCGTAGCCTTGTGCACTTCCCCATCCAGCTCACGCTTCCATCTCTACCTGCGAATGCAGATTCAAAATTTCCATAAACGACACCACAGAGCCCCAGCCCAATGGCAAGTGCGCGCTTCCTGGTCCCCTGTCCTCCGCCTGATCCCGCTCTCTTCATAACCCAGACTGTGCCTATGAAGCGTAAGCAATTTTTATGCTCATGTTGCTCGTAATCACCGCAAGCCGCAGGTGGTAAAAGGCGCTGAGAAATACTGAGAGGCTGCTGCTACAGAGACTCATCCTCCCCAGAGCTGTTGCACTGATTGAATTGCACTAATTGCGTATTAAAGCTCAGAATTTGCAAGGACATCAAATTGAATTACAGAATCTGAATCTATGCAACCCCTTTTTTTTGCTGCTAATGAACGCTTCCTAGTCGTCCCAATGCGCCGACGACTTGTTTAGCTTTTATTTCGCTTAATTAATTGGCAGCGCCCAAAAAAAGAATCCAGGGGTTGACTCCAAACGGCAACAAGAAGCTGAAAGTCAAGTGTCCTTGGAGAATATATGCAGCTTGCATATTGCAATTCTTTCATTTTTTTGGCAATTCTCGAAAATAAAACAGCAGAAACTAGGTTTTTATTTTGCCCGCCCAAGGGTTAATTATGGCACACACACACTCCCTAGATGCCGCTGTAAAGTTCTAAGTCCTCTGAAATAACACAAAAAATAAAATAAAACTTGCTCGTGTAACAACATTTTTGCTTAATTAACACAACAAAGCAATGCCAAAAATATATATGAAAAGCCAAAGCAAAAAAGAAATCAACAGTATCCTCCTTCTATGTGGAGAAATTCCCCTAGCTCACACAGCACTCGAGCCTGGCATCTTGCATTACCACCTGATTGAGGGAGCGGGAGGCTGGGAAAAATATCATAAAAAAGCACTCACAATGCACGAGCTGGCAGACAAAAAGATTTATGTTTTCTTTTCATTTTTGGTGCGGGGGAGGCCAGGCCAGCTCAAAAACAAATGAACAACAAAATTGTATAAAAATCTCTATAGTATACTCGTTGCATACTTAAAGGGCAAATGAAAACCAACAAGAAGAAAATATGTTCAAGCACGGAAAAAGGAAAAGACAACGGAGACCAAAAACAAATAAGCATAAAAAGCCTGAAGAGGGGCGTCGAATGGGTCTTTAAAAGTATTTGAAGAATTAAGAGAGAGAAAGAAGGGTTATTAGGGATTTTGGTATTTTAAAGCCAAGTTCAAGGCATTTCCATCCACACACGAGAACCATAACAATAACAATCAAAATTTTTCAGCTGAACTGTTAGACTGGCGCCAAGAAAGACACACACAGTAGGCGCGCAGTTTATTTTTAAAGGGGGATACAAAAGGAGTAAGGGTATTCGACTTCAAAGCTTTGTCTTCTGAAGGGGCAGATATACAAGCGAGGCCAGGTAAATGACACCAAATGATCGAGCTAGTGCTGCCCTTGGCGTATCGGTCCTTCGAGCCGGATAACTTTTGCATAGCCAGGTAAATGACACCAAATGATCGATCTCGCGTTGCTCTTGGCGTCTTTTGACTTTTGAAAAGCCAGGTAAATGACACCAAAAGATCGAGCAAGTGCTGCTCTTGGCGTATCGGCCCTTCGAGCCGGATGAATTTTGCATAGCCAGGTAAACGACACCAATAGATCGAGCAAGTGCTGCTCTTGACGGATCGGCTTGGAGCCGGATGACTTTGGTTGCCTTATGCTTCTTTAACAAAGTAAACTTGCAGCTGGAAAGGGCCCAAACTAGCCTGGAGAGGAGTTCTGCATTACTTCTAAGCTGTTGGGGACTTTAGACTTGTGTTTCTGGACCTCACAGAGTTGGTTGATTTCTTGAAGTTCGCTGTCTAAGCTCCCTCGCTACGAAATCTCAGGCAAGTAAAGCTTCTTCGACTTGCAATACTAGATTATGTCGAATGGGATTTGTATGGGCTTCTACAATCCGAGGACATATACTCTAAGGCCAAAATTGGTCAATTTAAAAATTTAAATTGAGCAATTGTGGCATTTCGACTAAATTTATGATAGAAGTGAAGCAGCCGTTTGGGATGGAGAAATATTATCAAATTGGTTTCCCACAGAATCTGTTGTCAAGCAAGGTTGCCTGTTGAGCTCACTTTTGTACTCGATATATCTGAATGATGTATTAGACTATTTACAGGAAGGCATTTACGTAAATGGTTTCGAGATAAAGGCCCTTTTAAATGCCGATGACATTGCTGTGTTTGCCTAGTCGCCAAACTGTCAAAAAACGTTTCAAGTTTTCGTAGAAGGCCTAAGGAAGCGGTCCTTAAGACTGATAACAATTCTGTGAAGTCAAGAAATCAAAATCTGAAGTTTCGATATGCAGATCTGTTGTCATAAAGTATCGTCCAAGATAAAGCTAAAAGTCCACTTTGTCAAAGATAGACAGAAACTGGCGATGTGTCTCAGTCTGAAAGTACAAGTCCCCAGGATTGAAGTAGCCTATTGGAATGTTATCCGTATCGAAGGATCGTATAGATCAGACGAAATCGTGGAAATGCCATCTGGTCCGAAGTATCTCTGACCTCTCTGTGCCGAAGACGCTTTTCCTTTGCCTGATATTTCGAAGAAACCATTTAAAGCCCATCCGGCCCGAAGGACCAAAGAACGCTACGTGCTGGACCGAACACGGACGCTGTCCGCTAGTCCGAGACGGAGACCTGGGCGGCCTCAGTCCCGTCGGGGGCATCTGGCTCGGGCGCTCTCCTGATTCGAAGACCTAGCGGAAGGGAAGAGTAGTATGGAAAACTGAAACGTACTGTCAGATTTCGGAGAAGAGAACGGACCTTGAAAGTACCCATCAAAAAGTACCTTAAAGTATCGTTGGGATCATCGAAACGCCATCTGGACCGAAGCATTGCTGAACGCTATGTGCCGCTTAAGACCCGTCACTTGTCAAGATTTCGAAAAGCGAAGACCTTAGAGAGCGGACCTGAAGAAATCCACCAACTCTGTAAAGTCAAGAAACCAAATTTGAGAGTATCGATCTGTCGAAATCGTCGAAATGCCATCTGGACCGAAGTATCACTGACCTATTTGCCGATTCTGCTTCGGATTTTAAAGACGTTTTTTTTTTGCCTGATATTTCGAAGAAACCATTTAAATCCCATCCGGCCCGAAGGACCAAAGAACGCTACGTGCTAATCTAGTATGGAAAACTGAAGACGCTTTACTTGTCACGATTTCGGAAAAGAGAGCGGTCCTCAAAAAATCCATCAACTCAAATTTAAATGTACCGATCATCGAGTACCATAAAGTATCATCGGGATCATCGAAATGCCTCAAGGACCTCAAGAAATCCGCCAACTCTGTAAAGTCAAGAAACCAAATTTGAAAGTATCGATCAGTCGAAATCCTCGAAATGCCATCTGGACTGAAGTATCGCTGACCTCTCTGTGCCGATTTAGCCTCGGATTTTGAAGACGCTTTTCTTTTGCCTGATATTTCGAAGAAACCATTTAAAGCACATCCGGCCCGAAGGACCAAAGAACGCTACGTGCTGAGTTAGTATGGAAAACTGAAGACGCTTTACTTGTCAAGATTTCGGAGAAGAGAACGGACCTCAAAAAATCCATCAACTCAAATTTGAAAGTACCGATCATAAAGTACCAAAAAGTATCGCCGGGATCATCGAAATGCCATCTGGACCGAAGCATCGCTGAACGCTATGTGCCGTTTAAGCCTTGGATTTTGAAGACGCTTTTTTGCCTGATATTTCGGAAAATCCATTCACTTGTTCGTTGACACTTGACGCCTGCTGCCTTGTCTTTCTTCGACGAATACTTTATGACTTGAGAGATGCTTGGTATTTCCGATTCGGTTTACTTGGCTTCACAGAGATGGTGAATTTATTGAAATTTGCTCTCTTTACTCGAATAATCCTGCAGATTTGATTGACTCAATAAAAGCTCCAGGGTTGCTCGAGCTAGGCGTGCAATTGGCAATAAATTCACAAAATCTGGGAAGACAAGCAACTTGATTCGCAAATCCCGAGCATCTTGGAAGTCAGAATGTATTCGTCCATTTTCCCACTGGCGAGTCCAATGACAAGACAATAGGCATAAAATCTCAGCAAAAAAGTAAATGTTTCCAAGTTAACGTGGCCAATTCAAAAGTTATTTCTTTCTGTATAGTTTTTAGTTTAGTTGTGTAATGCATTTGGCTTGACATTTGCTTGACACTAATGGCACATTTGACTGTTATTTTACATTCGACCTTCTTTAGTAGTTTTGATTCTGCTTTCACTAGGCTTAACCCCTCCACATAAACCCTTCTCCAGCTACACCTCTGCTCACATCATGCATGCAAAAGTTAACTGCCCAGCTAACCAGCCACAAAAAGAAAAACCAAATACAATTTTCCAATTTTCACATGCGAATTATCCAGCTTCCATCCATGTTCATGTCCAGTGTCCAAGTCCAAGCAATCCATATCCCTGGTGGTATACGGGTTTTGAGTGATTGATAGCATGTTATGAGTTAACATGCTATTATTAGACCGCAAGATGCTACCAACAACAATGAAAATCGAGCCTAACCAAATGTTTGCTCACGACTTTTGGCTTTCCTTGCCGAAAAATTGTGCAAGAGAAATTGATTTCACATGATTTACGTGCAAGTTTTCCCAAACTATGGCTGCCGTTCGGGGTGGCCTCGCAAATCAATTTTGACCAGCCAAGATAATCACATGGTAGAGATGACAGCTTGTTAGCTGGCTGAAGTCTGGCTAAACGTAACTGGAACTTTTCCTACTGCCCAAAACATAAAGTCACGTGTCGTTCAATAAGCCAACACCGGCGAATGCAAAAGTCAATGTCAGCCATTTAAGCATTAATCGCAGATTGCATAATAATTTTGTTTTTAGTTATATTTTAGTCTAGCTTAATTTATGCATAACTGTTTATATACTGTTATCTATTGTTAAGTTGTTGACATTCTGCCCCGAATTGGGACTGATCATTTGGCAAACCTGTTTGAGAAGCACTTGAGTAAATAGAATGGAATATAACTGCGGGCCAGGAAAGTGATCTACATTTGAGTAAGTGATCTACAACTCGTAAAAAAAACAACACTTCAATATAAATAATCACTTTGGTAACGGGCACCCATTAAACACCAACCACAAACAACACTTCATCTACTTCACAGAAACTGCCGATAGGTGCAATAGCCCATCGAGTGACCATTTAGGTTGACAAGTTAATTAAAAATTTTTCAGTTTTAGAGCCAAAAGCGGCTCAATACAGTGAAAAGTGAGAGTCTCCATTGTCGAAGATGTTGAGAGAGAAATTATAACAGAGTTGGGCGAATTGATTACCAAGTGGATGCATACCAAATACTGGTTTTTTGCTCTCGGGTTCATCAATTCAACAGACTAAGGCATATAAAACCGAAAATTAAGTAACCGAATCTGGTACGCTCTTTTGTGGAAGATCTCTAGACTAAAAATAGCTTTAGTAAATGAAAGGCCAAAGGAATTCGGAAACTTTAGACATAGAAATCGTCAAAAGTAACACTCCTTGGCTTAAACCAAGCTTCTCTTCTCTCTTTTGGCTTGAAAACTTTCTAAATTATATAAAAAGTGGGTAGCACCTACTAGAACTTTGGTTCGGAGTCCGTATCCTACTTCACAGCTCAGACCTGCCGTTAAGGTGAGGTGGAAATAATTGCTAAGAGATGACCTAAGCTGATCTTGAATAGTCGAAGTTCCTTTCTACCGAAACAAGTTTTATACAAGTCGAAAATATCTTGGGATATATCCAAACTGGTACAGAACCCCTCAGAACCGGTTCGATACGGTATTCTGTTTCGTTTTACTACTCCTTACATAACCTAGGAACTCTCACTTGCCCATCTCTTGTTATAATCAGACAACCTCTAATCTTAAAACGCCCTTCCTTATTAAAGAAGTGCATTCTTTTAAAAGATCTCAAACTCCCCGATATGTAATTCCGTTGCTTATTTCTAATTCTAATCATACAGTGCTCATTGGGTACTCTGATTATACCTAGTACTCGCAATTTGTTTAGTAAACGTATTGAACAAACTCGCGACCTAATTTATCGGTATATTTGTGGTGAGCTGAGAAGCATGCGAACACAGCACAGCCGTCATAAATACGTGACTTGGGACTCAGTGCATACAAGAGACACACCGGCCACTTGCTCACAACAGCATTGGCTTGCTCTACTCGACACCCAAATATTGAGTCTTTGAAGCTCTACCCCCCAGTCGGACTTGATTGCATCCAAAGCATTAATCCTTTGCTTTTGTTAGGGGCGAGACACAGCAGAAACTGTTCTATTAGAAGCGACGTTTGCATGGTTTGTTGTGTTAGTTCAACTTCGTAAAAACGCTCGGCTTAATCTGATCCATGCAGCATGCGTGCCATTAGAAGGGCCGTTTGCATGCAATGCAGATTTGATGCCTTCCAATGTACGGCGAAAAGAACAAAAAAACGAACGATCGTCAATCGTTCGGGTCCCATTTCGCATTTTGGTTTCCAATAGCACGGGTGCAGCATGCGTGCTATTAGAAGGGACGTTTGCATGTTGTGCAGACTTCTTCGCTTCTAACCTACTGCCAAAAGGAACGTGCATCAGTTTTCATACAGATTATCGGCCCGTTCCGATATACCTATGCTTTTTCTTATTTAAAGTTCACAATTGATATGAAAAGAAGTGTGGTAGTGTATTCTTCTTTTTTGACGAATTGAATCACTTGCTGAGCAATCGGTTTTATGCTTAAGCAACGATAATCTATAACGTTAGTGTTCTCATAAAGATGGGAACAGGGCCGTTTCCTCTTATGCAAAGTATTTCATAGTAAAAAGTAGTGTGCCAGAAGGCATTCTCTTGGGAACCACGTTCCGACAAATCCGACTGGGCCTGTCCGAGCTGCAACAAGGTTGTGATCCGAGTTTATATTGGCTCCTCTGAGCTCACGTACGTCTAACACACTCGATGAATGCCTTCCGTCTATCAGAACGTTATCAATCTGATTTTTCGTTTTTTGATCAGGGGACGACCTCCAGGTCGTCTTGTGGATGTCGCGATGTTCAAATCTTGTACTACTAACGACCATGTTCCTAGCAGAAGCAAAATCTCTTTGCCTCTCCATTACTGGAGGTTTCTTCGTACCGGCTAAATCGGCCGACAGTCGGACAAAAAACAGATTCTCTCCCGAAGCTTCTCTCCCGGGAGCTTCTCTCTCGTGCTAGGCGATTTAATGTCGTGATCAGGGCAGCGCTGGTATGTACGTTCCAGGCGCTCATAGAATTCGTCTTTCGTCAAGGCGTCCTTGTCTTCTGTTGGGGCGTGAGCACAGATAAGGCTTATATTAAAATATTTTGCCTTGTGTCTGAGTACGGCTAGTCGCTTGTCAACTGGTGTGAAGCTGATGACAGAGCGACGCTGTCTTCCGCAGACTGCAAAACCGCACCCAAACTCGTGCTTGGTAGCATGCCCGCTAAAGTAGATCTCCCAGGGAGCATTGGTTGATGATGTTCTCAACGTTTTCCTTGTCCTTAATCATTTTTGAGTGGTGTTGTATTCCGAGGTTCGCTGGGGGCCCTTAAAACGGGGGTCGTCGTCGGTGGGGATCCGTATCCGAGGCAATGTTTTTGCAGTTTTTTTAGGCGGATGTATTTGTCGATAATCGGGTGCCAAGCCCGAAGTCCGCCCCCTATTTGTCCTTGGGTGGGATCGCCGCTCGCGTCAGCCAGCAGCTTTGCGGGTGCATCGCTTTGTAACCAGGGGCTAACACGGGGAGGTATGAGTCGACTTGAGATGCTGTAAGCCAGGATCGCTCTGGATTTGCCATGTTAAACCGATCAGCAACTTTACCTCACTATATATGCCTCCATAACCACAGGAGAGTTCCTGCCTTCCAAAGAAGCAGTAGCTTTCAGCTACTACGGCAGCATCAAAATTCATACTGAGCATACAATTTCGTTGGTACAGAGTATATTATAGTTGGGATTAGCCGACTTTCTTACTTGTTTCTAAGCTGTGATTGATTTTGAGATACCATTAAGATTTTTATACCAGTTGTTCGTAGAGTTAAAAGTGTATACCAGAGACCAGCAACAAGCCTCTAATGTTCGATCACACTCGTGCGTTTACTTGGCTTGGTTGGACTCGTCGCCTTGGTTCGACACACTCGAAATGATCGCAAGCACATTGAATCAGAACGAGTAAGCTCTTTGCTTCGCACGAGTAATAATATGACGATTGTGTACAAGCGTTGATCGTAACAGATCGTAGCAGATCTTTGACTTCGGCAACAAGTACTCTCGGAGATTCGCGGCCGAAGCTAGGAGTAATCGCGAGTATTTGTAATGAACAAACTTTACTCATGACGGCTCGCAGCAGAACTTCGGCCGAAGCGCTGAGTCAACTTGAGTATAGTATACGGACAATACTCGAGTTGGACAAGCCTTGAGAGCTGAGCGATTGTACTCGTGGCGGCTCGTTGCAGTTCTCTGGTGTATACTAAAGTCGTGCAAACGTATGTAGCAAGCTGAAGGAAGCATCTCCAACCCCATACAGTATATGGGTGATTCCATGAAAAATTTAACACCCTGGAACTATTCGATTTCCCATTTACTAAGCTTAGTTCACTAAGCTTAGTTCAGGATACAAGACCAAATTTTGAGAAAACAAGAGCGTAAGTTAAAGTCGGTCCAGCCCGACTTCGATATACCCGTTACTCAGGGACATTAATGTTGTATTGCCTTCCCTTATGTTAGTTAACAGAGCATTAACATTGAGTAACCCCCACAATTTATAAGATATCGATCTCATTTGGAACTCACATTTATATTAACTTACATAATTATAATCGCTCAAATTTTCATAAAAATCGGACAATAAATACCGGAGTTAAAATAATATCACCTTCAGTCATATATTTGAGGTAAACAAAAACCCGTTGCAAGCAAGCGTTGTCTGTTTACATAATGTTAACATTAATGTTAACATCAATGTTAATGCCCTGTTAATTAACGTAAGAAATTGCTATTTAACACTTCTTTCCCTGAGTAACGTGTAAATAGAAGTCGGGCAAGGCAGACTTTAACTTAAGCTCTTGTTTTACTTTACGAAGAATTGAACTCAAAAACTAAACTCACGGAAGTCTGCATCTTAGCACACAAGACTATCGAGCGCTAGCTAAAGTTAGCAACCAAAACATAGTGAAGAATTCAGCCATTACGACTCAGCCGTTAGGCTCGACACATGTAGCTAAAAGCTCTATAGACCAGTGGTAAGTCTATGGCATTAGAACAACGAGGTCGTGTGTGGTGTAACTGTAAAATTAGGATTGCCTGTTTCTGACACACTTGACCCGAAGTAGCCACAAAACACTCCATACGGCTTTCTCTAGTGTCCCTACACTATTAAAAACATACTCAAAAAATGTAAGTTTACTTGAATCTTGTGTTGGAGAATGGGTCGTGCCGAGCCCATAAAATCCGCCCCTCGCCTATCTCTACTTTACATTCCTTTTGGAATAACAATACTCAGTCACCACGAAGTGCTAATGCTTCACATGTGTCTTTGAATCGGAGTTGAAAGCAATCTCCAGTTTATCCTACAGCTTATTCATCTCGGCTATTCAATCATCAATTGAGTAGACCTCCCATCTCAGCAGAGTATTCAAGCCAACAACTGTCACTTCAAAGCTTGGAGAGACGAGACAACGTATGAGACAAAACATCGATCCCCGCGGCCGTTGCCGCCTCTATCGTTGTTAACGTCTTTGGGGCTTGTCTGCGTCGTCTGCTCTGGCTTTGGCTTAAGCTTTGGCTCAGTCTCTGGGCACTTAGCATGCGCATGCGCTACCGTTTGCTTTTGGTCAGTTCAGTTATATTTTAGCCATTAGCACGTACGGAGCTGCGCCCGCGTCTCGAGTCCGCGTCCAAGTGTGAACAAGCCAACATACATATATATGAATCAACCAGCCGTCACTACGATATATAGAAACTAAGAGTAAATTGAAGTTGGTTTTTCGGTTAACACACTTTGGTGGTATTTTTGCGCGAAAGCGAAAGTTGCGTGACCCAGTGGAGTTTAAGTAAACCTTTTTGCCCGATGTTTATTGCCTACGTTAAAAAATAATTACAAACAACACATACGAAACTCACCCAAGAGCGACCTTCCGACAGTTCAAGATGCCAGCGGCCAGTTCCCATCCACGTCTGTTCTTCTATTTGCTATGCGCCGCCTCGCTGCTGGCCGTGTCCAAGTCGGATACCGGTAGTACAAAGAACTCCTACTTTTTGTCGTACTTTTATTATTTAGTTATTAATTTTATCAATCCCTTTGCTATGCCCATATTCTATCGCTTTGTAAATGTTTGCCTAAAGTAATGTAAATCGAGGGCCTAGAATGTACGAATTTTAGTGGACGAATTTTTGTAAATATTTTCTGTATAGCTCTTAAGTTATGGGAGAGTTTCACGTTGTTCTTTTGTAGCAACTCTTTGTGATAATCATAATGATGCGGCACTGTGTTATTTTAGTTATACAATAAACAAAAAAATATATACATGTTATGATACTTTTGTTTTGTGTGTGTGTGTTTGTTGGTGTTTTATTTTCTGGTTTCTGTTTATGAATAGTTTTGTATATATACATAAATTCTTAGAATAAGTTAAGTTTAAGACAAGTTATTGAAAGCTGTTTTGGCTGTGTGTGGTGTAACTGTAAATAAATGAAAAGTTCTGGAGCCAAGGTTAGAGGATTAAGAGTATAGAAGTTTAGTTCAGTCTTAAACACTTTATTCAAAACTAAGAATCTGGTATAAAATTAGACTTAAGACGTAGCTAACTAGTTCCTATTACTTTTGAGTGACATCATGCGTAACAGAATTAACGAAAAGAAAACCCTTAGTTTTCGGAACTAGCATAAGTTAAACGTCACGCGTAACTCTTGCTTGTTTCTCTTCAAAAATACACAGTTTAGTCAAGAAAGGGATTGCAATTGATAGCGATTGAAATATAGAAGCAGCTTTACAGTAAAGTTTTGTTAAAAAAACACTAATGCTGTGATTGTAGTTAGTTTTGTACACCGTCACGCGTAACTAATGTTCATTCTCCATCGTTCTTAATAAAGAAGTAACTGAGTAAGTATGTTAAAAGTTGCAATTTCCTAGTAGGCGATTTCAAATAAGTGCAGCGTCACGTCACGTGTAACTAATGCAAGATTTCCTGCAACCAAATACAAAGAAAAAGTATGAGCGTCACGCATAACTCATTGTTCTTCCACCTCATTTGAAGTTTAGCATCGACCAAGCTAGTAAAATTGAGATTGAGATTTCATTTACCGTCACGCGTAACTAATTCCACTTCTTCCTCAATTAGAGTAACGATCAAGCTAGTAAAATTGAGTTAGAGATTTGAATACTACACATAAACAAAATACTCAGAATTTAGTTTCAACTCTTGTGCTAGTGGCCTCACCTTGAGGTCATTTTACCCTGACCAGAAACTATCGAAGCGGCATTTTAATAGGTTTAGATATAAACAGTTATCACTATCTCAACATTTGAATGTCAACTACTTCATAAACCAAAAACCAAAGCCAATTAAAGATTGTACAATTGTTTATCGCAGATGGAACGTGCCGGTTGTAATCAATGCCATATCTACATGCCCACATATTCGTATGTAGCCAAGCCCTTAACGTTTGTGTACTTGGCCACAGTTTCTTATGATTAGCATATAATTATATGGATATCTTACACACTGGCTCTCCCAGCTTTGAATACCAGTTTTTGTGCAGTGCTGACGCTCTCTCTGTGTCTCTCTCTCGGTTTCGGCCCTGATCTTGACCAAAGTCACTTGGCTCGGCAGGTTTCATTGACATCAAAAATTGCTCAAACTCCAACGCCAGTTTTTTTTTTTTTTTTGTTGTATCTCATTTTGTGGGCTGCTGCTGCAGTCAAGGTTAATAGTTGAATATCTCAGTTGCCGGCTACGTCAGTTGTTTTGATGCGGAACTGTTTCAAATGCGGAAGTTCGACAAGAGATGATTAAGCAAAAAGTGTGTTCAGTTTGTTTATTTATGTTTTGTTGTTTTTGGTTTTCCGAATTTTTGCTGATATGCTAAGAAGAACTTGAGCTACTGAACTCAATTTAAGAAGGAAGTTTTTAACTAACAAGTCAGCGAAGACCAAGAAGTTTTGCTAGTTTGATTTATACTCAAATACAATCGAATGCCAAATGTATTTCCTTGGTTAGTTGATTAAGTATTTTGCCTTGCCTCTTTGAAATATGCTGACTACGACTGGAATTATGGTAAACCTGTTCAGAAAGCTATATTTTAGCACCCTAGTGTACATGATTCCAATACAATGGAGAACTAAAATCAAAACTTTTAATACTCTGTTCCCAAGGTACATACACAGAGTATATTAAGTTTGTGCAAATTTATTTTCAATTTTTGCCACGCCCCCTTCCGCCCGTTCGTTGCTTCTGGGCATATTTAGTAATCAGGACTATTTATCGATCCGCCAAAAGGTTGGTAAAGATCGGATGAACGATAGTCGAGTTATAAGGAAAACAAACACTTCTTGACACAAACTTTGGGAGGTACAGAATATATTAAAGTAGGGCTTTAACACTGGGGTCGGCAATATGCAGGAAGTTGCCACTGCACGTGTTGGCAGTAGGAGCCGCGGCCTTCGTATATCGTTATGAAAAGCTTACCAAAAAAAATAACTTAATATTTAAAACATATAATAAAACAATTGGGCAAATCGTACAACTATCCCATAGAAACGATCGGGTCAAATTTTAGTAACTTGCGCTCAGGAAAGTGGCTTCATACTTGGATCATGAATTTTCGTACTCAATAGTTTGATAAGAGTGAAAATTTTCGATCCAAGAACGAATATCTTGATCCAAGTATGAACTTTTGATCCCCTTTTCTTGAAGGGCTTCAATTCTTGATCCAAATCGACTACAGAAATTCTTGTGTAAAACAAGTAAGAAAGTCGGTCGAGCCCGACTATAGTATATTCACCAACGAAATTGAATGCTCAGTATGTATTTTACTGCAGCTGTAGCAGCTGAAAGCAGCGCTGCTACTGCGCTGCTGCAGCGAACTTTGATTTGTTCATAACTTGAGTATCGTTCATCCGATCGGGACGCTTTATAATCTTGATTACTACATATGTCCAGAAGGAACGAACCTTCTAACAATAAAACTGTGGGAGATATGACGTTTTTTCCCATTTGCGTGGGCGGCAAAAATTGAAAATAAACTTGATTTGCCTGCAAGTATAAGAAGCATATGTCCCATACATGTCAAACCTCTATCACTTACCATCTCGGAGATCTGTTTGTTCATACGGACAGACGGACTGACAGACAGACAGACGGACGTGGCTAGATCGATTGGTACCACAACACCAACTATAGCAAACTCTATACCTGTGAAGTGCTGCCCATCACCGTTGCGACCGGTGCTGCCCATAATTGTTTTGGTTTCCTTATAACTCGACAACCGTTCATCCGATCTTTACCATTTTTTTGGCGGATCGATAAATAATCCTGGTTACTAAATATGTCCAGAAGGAACGAACCTTCTATCTATATAACTGTGGGAGATATGATGGTTTTTCCATTTTGGCGGGGCGGGAGGGGGCGTGTCAAAAATTGAAAATAAACTTGATCTGCTTGCAAGTACAAGAAGCATATGTTTATACGGACAGACGGACACTGGGACAGACAGACAGACGGACGCACGGACAGACGGCCATGGCTACATCGACTAGGCTGTTGATGCTGATCAAGAATACATTCTTTATAGGGTCGGAGATGCTTCCTTCTGCCTGTTACATACTTGTGGACAAACTTAATATACTCTGTGTATCTCTGGTACTGAGTATAAAAATCGCAGAATTGCTTAGCATAGTTCAGTTCAAAGCTAAGGAGTGGTACTTTCCGATGGTATCAAAGAGAGTCCAAACAATAGAATGGATTCCCCAAAAACGCTCCTTAAAAGGGTCAAAATAGGCACTTTTAGCAACTTTATGCTCAAATTACTAAACATCTTGACGTGATGGACAATTTCTGAAACGCAGTCTTGCTTAGCACACGAAAATCGTCTAGAATCACTACCAACCCTTCAGTATACTAGAAAAAGTCGACTTTTGTTGCCTTGTGTTATTATACCCTTGCAGAGGATATATTAAAATTGCCAATATATTACAATTTTTCAGATGTTATTGGTTACCACATTAATAATATATATTCTTGATCACCATGACGAGCTGAGTTTATATTGCCATGTCCGTCTCTCCGTCCGTATGCTATCTTCTCCGTCAGCTTGAAAGCTGTCTTCACGAATCTTTGCACGGACTCCTAATACAACTACGCTGCACATTAGTCAAAACCGGCTAGATCAGATGACTATATCATATAGCTCACATAGGAACAATCGGTCGAAAATCTAGTTTTAGAGAGAAACAATTTTTTGGGCTTCAAAGGAAATGCCTCGAATCTTCGTATTTATTAGTTTTTCCATAATAATGCTAAGTTTGGTCGAAATTAGACAACTATTAAGTATAGTTTCCATAGAAAAGTAAGGTTTGAAAAGTAGTCTTAGTAAGAAAATTTTTTTCGTCTTCATTGGAAACGTCTTCAAACTTATAATTTACTTGTTTAATATGCTTTTCCATGATTCCACTAAGTTTGGTCGAAATCGAACATCTATTTAGTATAGCTCCCATAGAAAAGTAAGGTCTGAAATGAAGTCTTAGTAAGAAAAACTATTTGGTTTTCAATGGAAACGTCCTTAAAATTGATATATATATATATTTTATATGATTTCACATAATTGTAATTTTGTCAAAATCGGATGACTATAGCATTTAGGAAAACTAGTTCTAGTGAGAAACTAGAAAAAAATTAAATTGTCTGTGTATTTAGCATTGGTTAAATCAAATAAGGTTTAAATTAGACAAAATGTATATCATTTTGGCAATTAAGTGAGCTCATCTCACCCTCCATCTCATCACACACCTCATACCCATCATCCATTTCCCTTTAGTGCCTCTACAACCACCAGACGAAGATCTAGCATATGATGCTGCCTTGCAATTGGGATTGCTTAACTATCGTCTCAATCTGTTGGCCCAAGAGGAGGAAGCGCGTCAGTTGAATCTTGCCAATATAACCATTAACAATCTGGTGAATCGTATACCCTGCAATTGTGATACGGGTCTCTGCAAATGCTGTGCGGGTAAGTTAATCAACCAAAATTTATCTTAAACTATATTTGATTAAAACCTTTTTTAAAGGTTTCCTGTCTGTCATAGGCATGAACAGCTGTACAGAGGTGGCCTATCGTCCCGAGGAATTCTCCTTTGAGCTGCGCATGAGAGTAAATAATAACATTTGGTTCCGTCGTAAGGTTTCGGGACAGAATCCTCCACCTTTCTGCTTTAGACCGCCACGTTTCAACTTTGCCAGAGCCTGCATACAGTTTCATGATATTTGGTTTGTGGGCAGAAATATGCATGTGTGCATGTATATGTCTGGAGAGTTTCAGGGATTCGAGTTGTTTGAAAGGTGAGGTTTTACAATTGATCAAAGATAATTGCTCTGTTTTGTTCAGTTACTCTCTTATTTGTTCTTTAAAATACTGGAAACTGAGCAAACTAAACTTTTAAACAAGAAGGGGCGCTGTAGTCAAGGTTTCGTGATTTTTCATTCGTTCATTTCAAACGAGCTAACTTCGGTGTTTTTATCGGATCTTATTGTGCCTTTCAGAAAAGGTAGATAAAATATACGTCGGATATGTTACCTTTTCCCGTTTCAATACATTCATGGGAATACATTTCATTTCTAATGGGTACCGAGCATTAAATGAGCAAGTGAGCAACTGAACATTTGAGTAACTAAGTGAGTAAAGTAGGCATCTAAATGAGTAAAGTGAGCAACTAAAGTATTTCAAAAAGATTCGCTTTGTGAAAATGAGGTGCAGTGGAGTCACTCTGCACTACTCTGCACTGCACTCTAATAAAACTATTTTGAAAAACTTTAGTTTATCGTTTAAGTTCCAACTTTCTCAAGTAATTAACTCACTCATGAGCAACCTATTTTGTTCAATCTCTATTTAAATTATTTATTAATTTTTTGCCCTTTCCTTATCCAGAAACTTTGATTGCCTCTTATTTGGTGATCATGGCGTGAAGATTGTACCCCCCGAGCAGGGTTATCCCGTCAGACCGAATGATGTGGATATCGATGATGCTGAGGATGAGATCGAAGACTATGATGAGAATGTGGTGCGCAGTTTGGCTGAGAAAATGATAATGAGCTAATTTAGTATATTGTCTAGATTTTAAATATTTATTTATTTATTTATGCATAAACAAAACAAAACAGCTTTGAAACCTGTTGCCTTTTCAAGTGAGAAAACTGCAAGAACGACGTGTGCATCCTGCTGTGTCCTGTCCTGGGGCTTATTCAAGTGCTAAATGTGCAAACACAAAGCTTATACGAATTCTAAAGGATAATGCAACCACTGGCTGCATGTGCAGCAAAAGGGCGTCTGCCTGCATATGCACAAAAAACACTTTGAATGACGCTGCGGCTGCTGCACTTCGTTTGACTCGCAGTTGACTGTAATAAAGGACTATTTAGAATGCAAGGATGCAGGGGCCAAAGTATTTTTCGCACTTGAGGGCTTTTGCAGTCAAGTGGTGTGCGGCTGCAGCTGGGATGCAGCAGCAGCAGGGCAGCAGGTGTTTGGGAAAAATGCAAAATATCCTTGCAAAAAGGATATAGACACATGTGCATTGCATGTCGAGCACTTGTCGAGCGAACAGAATGAAGCCAATGATGATGATGAAAAGAGCTGTTGCTTTGCATTTAAACAAAAAAAAAAATGGAAAAAAAGGTGTTAAGGGTTAAGCTTCATAAAGGATCAAGGACATGTCTAAATTAGCTACTTTTGAGAGCAGATCAGGTAGATAGGGAGGAGAGGAGAAGGAGAAAGTTTAGTAAATTGAATGTAGAAGTTTCGAGGGATTGTACTTACAGTTTCGAGAATAGCTAGCTTTTAGTGTGACCAGGTGGAAAGCTTCTAATTTCGGACTTTAATATTACTTACCATATTTCGTTCATTCAGCCTGAACACAGCCTAAAACCACGGACAAAACAACTTAAACCTGCGGGTCGGCCGGGGGACGGCATTGCTTCGCTGTTTTGATGACCCGACTACTCCCTGGCTCTACGCTGCTTGTCCTGTCTCCGCAGAGTCATATAAGACTTCACATCGGAAAGTTGTCAAATTCATTGCGTGTTCATGATGCAGTTGAAAACTTGACATGACAACCCTAGAGCTGCTCACTCCAGTAAAAGTCAAAGTATTATTTAAATATAATTTGGTTAATGTTACCCTCAAAACTAAACAATTTCCCATACCACATTCCCTCGTAATTAATGGAAATGTTTCTTATTTTTCCCCAAAAAAAAAAACACAAAATTTTCCTTTTACCGTCAGTCTGCAGCTGAAACTTCGGTTATCCCACTCTTTCACAAAAATGTTAAAATTTAAAAGAAATTATACCCCAAGGACAATGTCTCTGTCTATGCTTCTGCTTCACGTATTTTTCTATATTCTGCTTTGATTACCATTCGCTAAAGCAAAAGGGAGCCAAGAAGTAGGAAAACACGGAGTAGGGGAAGCAGCATGTCTTTTAATTACTTTTGGGGGTAGTTTTTCCTACAAATTTGCTTTCACTTTTTGGAGAAAGTCGCTTCAATTGAACTTTAAGAAAGCAAAAAATTGTGTCTCGAAACATTCATTCATATGCTTATATCAATATAATCCTGTGTGCTTGACCACGCCTTGAAGCGTGTCCTATTCAATTACATTTTCCCATCTATTTGGAGTTGTGTAATCGAGGCAAAAAAAAAAAAAAAATACAATCCGGTTTTATGTGTGGCATATTCCCTGGGGCAAATTTTGCCACGGACCTAACCACTTGACCATGATATTTCAATTTTGTTACATTTTTTTTTCATTCCTTCCTTCCTTGACCACATGAAACCGGAAATAACCTAATTGACCTCGGGGAATGGACTGTCCATAAAAAAAGGTATCATTGCAAATCGCATCAACAACTGACCGAGGCCTTAAGTGATTTGTAGCTTCAACTGTTGCTCGGGGTAACAACACACACACACACACACAGAAACAGACAATGGAGGGTAAGTCCTGGTCACTGGCACTTTCCCCCCCTACTGTCTGGTCAGTTGGTCAGTTTGTCGCGTGTGTGGTGTGTAAACAAATCAATTACTGCCGCTAAATGCATTTGAATTTTAAATTAGCTTCCCCTCTGCTTGAGGTGTTTTTGTTTTGTTTTTTTTTTTTTTATGGTCAGTCTTTGTTCACACCTTTTCGAGAGGGTCAGTTGTGTTAAACAGCAATTTAAATGGATTTCGAATAGCCTAAATGGATGGTTCAGAAGAAAGGGGGTATGCAAGGGGAAGATGTGAAACTGACTGGGAGAAAAGATTTAAGTTTAACTTTCAGCTTAACTTTTGATGCATTTTATGAATAATTTAGTAAAGCGTAAAGATAATTGTTGGTTATTGTACTTACTTTTATTTAGCGGATGATTTTTGATAAATCGTTAATTTAAAAAGAATTTAGGGTATTTTAAATAACCAGCAATAAATTTCGACTCTCTCTGGTCACGCTTTTGTTCAAATACTGGTAGACGATTTTAACTAGATAAGTCATGAGATGGAGTATTAACGGTTCACCAGTATGGCGAGTTACTTCACAACTGGCTCAAATAGCTGGTGAAGGTGACCGGCTGTGTATGTTACTTAAGAAACATTTTTAAAAATTTAAAGCTTCGTCGGACACGCACTCTACCCTCTGCAGCACAAACGGGTAATTCTTTGTTTCCTATGGAAATGGCTAACCCCTTTTCTCTAGAAAAATAGATAGGGAGTGATTATTAAATGATTTACAACAAGGTCTTTCATAGAACATCGCTAGTCAAATATATGGATGGTGGCTAGGTCTCAAAACGTCTCAACATCTCCAAAAAGTCTGATAAGCTAGGTGTATTATTCTTTCGGTGCTTGATTCATTTTGAACAAGTAAGAAAGTCGGTCAAGCTAGACTATAATATTCTCTGTACATGAGAAGTGCTGCCCATCAACGTTGCTACCGGTGCAGACCATAATTGTTTGTTTTCCTTATAACTCGACTATCGTTCATCCGATCTTTACCATTCCTTTAGCGGTAAATAAAAATCGATAAATAATTCTGATTACTAAATATGTCCAGAAGGAACGAACCTTCTATCTATAAAACATACCGAGATATGACATTTTATCCAATTTTCGGGGCGGGAGGGGGCGTGGCAAAAATTGAAAATAAACTTGATCTGCTTGCAAGTATAAGAAGCATTTGTCCCATATATGTCAAACCTCTATCTCTAACCATCTCCGAGATCAGCTTGTTCATACGGATAGACGGATGGACAGACGACCGGCCGCGGGACAGACGAATGGCTAGATCGACTCGGTGTTGGTGATCAAGTATATTACTAGGGTCGGATGCCTCGTTACATACTTTGCACAAACTTAAATACTCTGGTACCTTTGGCGCGTGGGGCGGGCTGGTGGGGGTGGGTGTGGGTCGCCGTGGAACATAAGAAGTTTTCTTGATATTTAGGTCCTGGGCGCCAGCTTGTAGTAATAGCCATGAAAAGCTTCAAATGCGTCGGACACGTTAAGCTGTTCGGCCGAAGATTTGAATACCATTGCCGCTTCCATTGAAAACAAAAAAGCTTTTCTAACTAAGACTTCTTTTCGGACCTTACTTTTCTATGGGAGCTTTACTATATAGATGACCGATTTCGATCCAACTTGTGGAATCATGGAAAAGCTAACAAACTAACAATTACGAAATTTGGAGGCGATCCCATTTAAAACAAAAAAGTTTTCCTCACTAGAAATTCTTTTTTTACCGATCATTTGTTCTGAAGCTATATGCTATAGTCATCCGATTTTGACTAAACTTTGTAGAATTACTGCAATATCGGATGACTATAGCATATGCTCCATAAAGATCGTGAAAAGTAGATCTTGGAGAAAAACTTTAATTGTAAAAAGTATATAAAAAAAATTGCCAACGTAAGGAACGTTATCTTGAAAACAAAAATTTAAAGATTATTCGACCGATCGTCTAACTATGTGATATTACAAAATTGTAGACTGGGATTGGGGTTAAGAGAAAGGAAGTAAGGGAGTGCTATTAATATGACTAAAAACAAAATAATTTTGAACTTTTCCATGAAACAAATTTTTCTAACTAAGACACTTCAGACTCTACTTTTCTATGACAGCTATACTATATAGATGTCCGATTTCGACCAAATTTGGTTGAATCATGGAAAACCATAGTAAACTAAGAAACAATAAAAGTTTTTCCCACTAAAACAAGTTTTTCGACCGATCGTTCCTTTGACAGCTATATGCTATAGTCATCCAATACGGCCAGCTCCGACAAATGTGCAGCGTATTTGTAGGATAGTTTTAAAACTGACGGAGGAGACAGCATAGAAACAGACGGACGGAAAGACTGACAGGGCAAAATCAACTCAGCTCGTCATGCTGATCAAGAATATATATACTTTATGTGGTCGGAGATGCTTCCTTCTATGCGTTACAAACATCCGGATAGTTTTATAATACTCTCTGGAAGGGTATAAAACATTTTGTTTTCAATGGAAATGTCCTAGATATTATTTTTGGATGCTTTTACACAATTCTCAAGTTTTGTCAAAATCGGATGTCTATAGCTCCCATTGGAACGATCGGTCAAAAAAGTTATTGTGAGAAAAACTTTTTTGTTTTCTATGGAAACGTCCCCCTACATATATTTATTTGATATACTTTTACACAATTCTACAAAGTTTTTTCAAAATCCGATGAAAAAGAAGTTCTAGTGAGAAAAACTTTTTGTTTTAAATGAAATCGCCTCTTAAAAATGTATATGATAGTTTGTTATGCTTTTCCACGATTCGACTAAAGTTGGTCGAAATCGGACATCTATATAGTATAGCTTCCATAGAAAAGTAAAGTTCGAAAAGAAGTCTTATTTAGAAAAACAAACTGCAAGAGCAAACAAAACTTCGGCCTAGCCGAAGTTACCTTTCCCCTACTTTTTCTAAATTGCCTTGCCTCTGCTTTCGATCAGGAGCACAAGTCGGGGCTACTGCTTTCAATCAAAAGCAAAAGTAGGCGGCAGCGCCGTTGCGATAAAAGTTGCTCGCGACTGTATTCTGCTTTTGCTATATTCAACAAATAAAACATGACGCCAACAACAATGCTATGACGAGAGAGAGAGAATGGAAGAGAATGGAAACATTGGCGATCATTTTGAGTCGCGACGGCGCTGCTGCGGACTTCCAAAATCCGAACACTTGCTGCTGTCGCCAACTTATGCTTTTGATCGAAAGCAGAGGCAAGGCAATATAGAGAAACTACGAAGCAACGACTGCAGCTTCTGTCTCGCTTTTTTCCGAAATCGTCAGTCGGAGCTGTGAAAAGTAAAAAGTTTGCGATTTTTGTTACTTCGACTGAAGCAATTTAAACAATTGAAAGTAAGTACTAATCGATTAACTATTGCATGACACTGTTTGCATCTGGTGACAACGCAAGACAAAATTGCTGTAATTTTGTGCTAAATCAATTTTTATAATTCACGAGAATTGCCAAACTGACTCAAGAGCAAGCTTAAAGACCAATGGCTAGTGCAATGCCTTGTCTTCAGAAGTCGCTTAATACCGCCAAAGATAACCTTCGTAACACCCGGAGCTTAGCGCCATTTCCAGAAGGAAATGTAATGCAATTGGTCACATGGAAAACATACTCAACATAATAAAAAATTTTGAAAAGTTTCTTGTTTTTTTAAACCGGGAATTTCGACAGCTAAGCTACCAAGTCATTTTATAGGATTTTGAACAAATGTATTAAATAAATTTCTGTTGGCAAAAATAAAGTCAAAGACGTTTGCTGACGCATATGAAGTAATTTTATACTTAAGTTACTTTAAAATAGTTCAAGCTTTTCTGGAATCCTCACTTAAGGCCACAAATTCGTTGGAACGTAAGCCTAGCACCCTGCAGTTCAGTAAGGTTTTTCCTAATTAACCTAATAGCAAACCTTTTTATACATTCCCCAATCCACTCATTAGTATGACTAATATGTTTCCAAGAAATATCTAAACAAAAAATTTATTGATACACATTAAAGGCATATTTATTTAACTAATCTCTTTCGCGCGCGACACTCTCGTTTTTGCCTAACAAATAGCCAAGGCATTAATTAAACAAAAATTCAACGAAAAAGAGTGAGAACATCAGATTCCAGAAATTCGTAGCAATTTTTCAACGAAATATCTAAAACGCCACAGGGATTCACAACACCAATACCAATGCAGAGGACGCGATTTTCATGCGTGATGTGCGTGAAAATTTCCCCTCTTTTGTGAAGTATATAGAACGGGACAAGTAAATAAGGACGAACCAAAATGTTTGGGGTGGCTTCAAAAAGGGTTAAAAATCTGTGCCTACAACATGCGTGCGTGTGTGTGTGTGTTTGTGTGATAACAGAGTTGCCAGCTTGTCGTTGGAATTATCTTTTGCCCGAGAAGAGACAAACAAAGTCATTTACATAGCTAACGAAGTGGGTGAACAAAGCCTAGGAAGAAGCCCATAGAAGTCGACGGTGGGTGGGTGGTTAAGGGGTGAGGGGGAAAAAGTAAAATGGCCACCAACAGCGGACAGCTTAAATTTTATGTGTCAATCTCTAAGGACATTATGCATTCATGTTGGCCTGCCTAAGCCTTTCATTTTTGGGCCTATTGTAACAAAAGGGAAGACGCATAATGAATACGAGTGAGTCTCCATTATGGGTAGCTGTTTATTTAATGGGAATAGCCTGAGTGTGACCAGTTTTTATTTGACACTAACCCATACGAAATACACAATCAAAAGTGAAGGATCCTTTAGTTCATTTAGTATATTTGAATATCATGTATAAATTCATTTCAAACACCTTGCACCTTCTGCACCTGCTGTTACTTCTGCTGTTTCTGTTTCAATAATAACCTTATCCAAGTCCAATGTTGGCTGCACCTGCTGCGGACGCTGCAGCTCCAGCTAGCGCCACCATAACCGCCACCATAACCGCCTCCATAACCGCCACCATAAACAGGAACTATAACTGGCGACGGCGGCCCTCCAAAGCCGAAAATGCGGCCCAACATTTCAATAGATCCATAAGCGCTGCCAATCAGCAAGGCCAGTGCTAGTACAGAAAACTATCAAGAAAAACATGACGATCAGAGAATTTTAGGATTAAAAGGCACTTCTTCGCCTACTGCCCACTTACCAAAAGAAACTTCATGTTGGGAACTGGCTTTACTTTCACAACTGATAACAAAACCCGCACACACTTCAGCTTATATAGCCCAAGACTTGGACCAGAGAGATTAGAATATTTATTAGAAATATGCAAATGCAAATCGTAAACCCAAAACCCCAAAGTTCAGATGATTTTGTGGAGCAAATGGAAAATGATCTTCGCCCAAACTTTTCAATTCATTAGCATATTTTTCATCTAAATTCTAATTACCTATCCATGGGTTAGTTAATGCTATAAAAGCAGAGGGTTTCCTCTAGTCCAGCACCATTGTGGTAGAAGCTTCTAATATGGCTAAGTATCTGGTAAGCAGGCCTGTAGCTAAGATGTTCTCTTCTCACCCATATCATCCGCAGATCCTCTTCCTGACTTTGGCTCTTTGGAGCGAGTACACTCAGGCCACTGAGGATCTCTTTAACTCCATCAGTGGATTGGTACGCACTGGCGAACGTGCACATCATGGCTTGAAGACATTGGGAATGGCTCCTGTACGATTTGCAGAGGAGATGCTCAATGGATTTCCTTATGGTACAAATGTTCCGGGAGTACCCTTGGGAGATCCTATGCTAGCTAACCTTCCGATAGACCTCGTCAATGCTTCGCCTGAGACCATTGCTGCTTACAGGGTAGCAATTGCGAAGAACAGGGGTTTGAATTTTAATCATCGTAAAGAAGTTTCTGTTGGAGCTTCCGATGACAGCGACTTGATTACCATCATCAGGAATCCTAAGAATCGTCCGTTAATTACCATTAGGCAACCGGGACTTCCGCATCTAGAGACGTCGCTTATACAGCCGCATCCGGGTGGCAGTATAAATGTCGTTCCACCTCCGCCCCCAAATAGTATGATCTATGGACCCTTTGGACCAAATGGCTTATTTAACACCGGATTCCTGGGCAATAACGGTCTCTTTGGCACTGGACTCTTTTCCAACAATATCTTTGGTATACCCAAATTTGCGCTCTTACCCAATATTGGTTTGAACACCGGCGCCAACGCACAATTTAGCATAATTAATCCCTTTACCTGGTTCAGTGGACTCGGTAGTCTATTTGGCCTCTCCGCCTCCTCCCAAAGAAGCATCTCTTCCCAAAGAAGCATCTCTGCCTCCCGAGGTGTAGGAATCACCGCTGGCACCGTTCGTGGACCGCACGCACGCGATCGCTCTGTGCATAGTAGCATCACTTTAGATGTGGACGCTAATTTGGGACGACCCTTACTAAGTCGTATACTGTCGGGTATTCCCATTTTGAATGCTCTGGGATAAATGGATTGTGTGGATATATGGCTCGACTAGTTTAGCTTTTAGCTTGGGTAACAATCACATTAAAGCATGGAAATCGAATAATAAAGTTAAGCAGCATTCCAAAAATAATCAAACTTTAAGTGTTTCTTTACTAAATGGTGTAAACTGCATAGCTGTTTCAGTAGAAGGAGAAATAACTGCTATACTAAGAGAAAAGTAAGTGTATAAAAATATTTAACTTTCGTCCCCGTTCCGAATTCCGAGTCGGTTTTCATGTAAACGTTTGAATGTAGATCTCAAACTTAACAATGTTATATGGAAGGTGACACGCAATTATACGGTTACTAAGTAGCTTACGTTTGATGAAATCCGAAATTGCTTCAGCAGCTGAAACGGATTGCTCAATTCCAATTCGACAAAATAAGAAGACCTGATCTAGTAGCCACAGACATTCTGCTTACTTTTCATATAAAATTATGAACTTAAGGTTACAAAAGGCAACTTTTACACAAATACCGACTCGGAATTCGGAACAGGGCCGTATATTCAATTTTAGATCGAAGTGAACACATTTTAGATCTATCTCACTACTTAATGCTAAATACTTGGTAATTACTTGGTATTAAAATATCATCGAATTTTTCCCTTAGTGTACACTCAGGCAAAAAACGCATGGTAAAATCTATAACAATCATATTTAAAATAACTATGCCTATTTCGTATTAAAATTAATTAAAAAGCAAGTTAAATTGACTAAAAACATATTTGAACGGCGAAAATCAGTCACTCCTTTTTAATTCCCAAGGCTTGGAATTCCAACTTGAGAATTACAAGCGGCCATGTGTGAAAACCATCAAGTGCCAATCGTGTTCAAGTGCAAAGGTCCCGAGTTCCAGTCCCCCCCAGAGTAAGCAAAAATTAACAAACATTCATTTAATTCATATAATTCTTTGTTTTTCAGAACCAAATTTGATAGAATTCTTCTGCTCTTGGATTCATTTCAAAATAAATTGAGTCTAGGTTGGTTGGTAAAATTTATAAATAAAAAAAAATGTTAACTGCACACAGAAAAATTGGTATCAATATCAATGTGATACACGTTGAAACTAAAGCCAGTATCGTTTTTAGTATTAATAT
The DNA here is from genome assembly GCA_018904265.1 of Lordiphosa collinella. NCBI lineage: Eukaryota > Metazoa > Arthropoda > Insecta > Diptera > Drosophilidae > Lordiphosa > Lordiphosa collinella. The sequence goes on along the minus strand of JAEIFV010000444.1, from coordinate 117,754 downwards.
AATACTAGAGAGTATCAAAATGATCTTTTGGTTATTAAATTGATACGCAAAAGTATCAATCACGTTTTTATGGAAGTTCGAAAATTTGAAATGTCATGCTCGTATGTGAAACGATACCAGCTGAGCTGGCAGACCAGTAGGTACTTGACTATTGACATTAACTGTTTTGATTTTAGTGCAGACATACGAGGTGTGTTCAAAAAGTATCGCGAATTTTGTGTTTTTTCAAAAATAATTTATTTATTCATGAATATCTATTTTGTCCCCTTCAAAGTAATCCCCATGAGATATTATACACTTGTGCCAACGGTTTTTCCAATCTTCGAAGAACTTCAAAAAATCATTTTTTTTTATCTTGTTCAGCTCCTCCTTCGATGCCGTCTTTATCTCGTCAAGCGTAGCGTAACGTCGTCCTTTCATGGGCCTCTTCAGTTTAGGGAACAAGAAAAAATCACAGGGGGCCAGATCTGGGGAATACGGTGGCTGCGGCATCATTAGTGTGTTGTTTTTGGCCAAAAAGTCGCGCACAAGCAACGATGTGTGAGCAGGGGCGTTATCGTGGTGCAAAAGCCAATTTTTGTTCTTCCACAAATCCAGGCGTTTCTGGCGGATTGCTTTGCGCAAATTGCGCATAACTTGCAGGTAATATTCCTTATTGACCGTTCTTCCCTGTGGCAAGAACTCATGATGCACCACGCCCCTGCAATCGAAGAAAACTGTCAGCAAAACTTTCACATTCGACCGAACTTGGCGCGCTTTTTTCGGTCTTGGTTCGTGCGGCAGCTTCCATTGAGATGATTGAGCTTTGGTTTTCACGTCATAACCATAAACCCACGATTCGTCACCAGTTATGACCCTCTGGAGCAAATTTGGGTCGTCGCGGACAGAGTTTAACATCTCATTAGCAATGTTCATGCGATGCTGTTTTTGGTCGCAATTGAGCAATTTCGCGGCGACCCGTCTCATGCCCAAATCATTGATAAAAATCGAATGGCACGAGCCAATCGATATGTTTAGGTCCTCTGCAACTTCTCTAACGGTGATTCGACGATTGGCCAATACCATTTTCTCCACTTCATTAATTTTTTCGTCTGTTGTTGAAGTGCTCGGGCGTCCGGCACGCTCTTCGTCGTTCACATCTTCTCGGCCTTCTGAGAACATTTTGTACCACCGATAAACGTTGCTTCGGTCCAAGGTAGCTTCTCCGTATGCCACAGTCAACATTCGGAATGCATCCGCGCACTTAATTTCGTTTTTCACACAAAATTTGATACAGGTTCTTTGATCCATTTCATTGAATAGGTAAAAATCGAAGACGATCCAAAACACGTGCAAGCAAATCAGCTGTCAACAATTAAGTGAACATTCAAAATGGCCGAGCTTGTCGGCATAAGTGAGAGACATGAGTACCAACATAACGCCACAAAAAATCGAAATTCGAATATATAATCTTTGATTTGATTTGCTTCATGCCCTTGGTCTTGCTTAGAAAAACGAACACACATATTGTAAATTTGTATACGGCGCTGTTCGTATTCTCTCGCCTTATTGTATTTGCATAAGCCAGTGCATTTGCATTTTCTGCACCTTTTGGCAATTTGGCCTTACCTGCCCTACGCCAGATCAGTTGCTAATTTAAAGTTTCTGCGAACAGTCGTTGCCAGTCAATTTCGGTCATAACTCACTCTTGTTTAGTTGCATATTAGAAGTTCTCGGCGGACAGTCGGTCCCGCTCCTAATCATAAAACTCGGCGGACACTCGGCCCCAGTCAATTGCTGCATTGAACCTTTCTGCGGACAATCGGTCCAACTTTAAACATTTGCTGTTACTTGCCTATTACAAATGTAACACCGGGAGTAAAGACATATGAGCATATTACATTGTATACTATAGCCCCAACTTGTTGCTTCTTTATTTGGAAATAATCCTGCATCATATTTTAGAAAAGCTTTTCTTAATATTAAGAAATGTTTTTTTCTAATATTTAGGGAGAAACACCTCAGGCAGGATATTATTGACGATTTTTTCATTTTCAGGGTAAATTTGGTCATTGGTCAACCTCACTAGACACTTGATAAATGAAAACATAAGTCTATAAGAAAATATGAAACAAATATTTATACACAAATTTTTTAATGCTCGGCATCCCTAGCTTTACCCTTTCTTCATATCTTACAGGGTCGTATTTCTCTAGATGAATGGCATTAATGGATCACTATTGGCTTGTGGAAAACTTAGCGGAATCTAAGCATAAGTGGCTTAAGTGAAAGTTTTCAATCATTTTCGTGCACAGGTCGTGCCGTGTCGTGCTTAAACGTATGAATGAAGATCCTGTTTATTTACTTCTCCTGACATTTCGGTAGAAAGAGCTAGAACTATTCGTTCTTCTATCCCCTTCTCTGCCCTCAATTCCTTTTACCATAACATCTCAGTCCAAAGCATACTTTAATTTCATTGTTGGCCATCTTTTGAGTTATGACCTTAAAATCAGCCATAATTCTTAATTTTCAATATTTTTTTATTTTTTTTTTGGCAGCCCAAGCGAATCTGCATTAATGGAAACCGCTTGTAAAAACGGAAGCGGAAACAAAACAGCACTGCACTCAGGGACTCTTCTTATTGACAAAGGGGGCGGTTGCTGTTCAATTTGATTTATAAATACTTGACACAAAATTTATGGAACGTGAAAAAATATGGCGTATCTAGACAAAAATTTCCCTAAGGCTAAAAATATTTGTGAAGCTAAATTTATAGAAATTATGCATATGAGTTGTGGGACTTTGGGGGTGGCATACGAAGGAAGGGTTGGCCGACAAGGGGGGGTGGAAGCCATTTTTTGAATCTATTTCTTAACACTAAACTAAAGTACATGAAGCATTGCTGTTCGTTTTATGGGTTTAGAAATTTATACGCGCATTTGAAAAATTAACGACCTTTGACTGATTCGCGCTTGGTACTTGGTACATTTGCCAGAGCACAAACATTTATGGCTGGCAATTTGTTCGTTTTGAGTTGGTAAATAAAAAACAAACAAAAATTTTAAGCATATTTTTGTTTATGGTGGGGAAATTAAAAGCGTCGTCTGGCAAAAGTCGTTTGTTGCCTGAAATCAATAAATTTTTGGATGAGCTGTTAAATTACATGAATGGGAGAAGTGAGTCAGAAAGAATTTTAAGTGATAACCCTCTTCTGTTACGTCTTTGAAGTTACAGTGTATGCTCTCTTCGAGCATAAAAGTACTAAATTGTCTTTCCATTTCAGAGCTGTTTGTATTACACAGTGCAACTCATAAATTGGTTACGCCTTCGGACCCCGATATTTTTGAAGTACATAACGAAACTAAAAACTTTTTTAATACCCACCATTTTTTCACCCCAGCCTGAAATTTTGAAAAAGGGCCCTTTTTATGAAGTACATATATCATAAGCCGCTTGGAATTGTTTTTATATCTTTGGCATTTTTTGAGATATATACAAGAGGAAAAAAATACTTCAATCGACTGACCCAAAAAAACTGGCATCTAGTGCTTCAAAACTTGAAAAAAGTCGGAAAAATTACATATGTTCCATGTTTTTTGGCCGAAACGGCTAAACTACTGGTAATATGGCAAACCTTCTTCAGCGAAATTATCCCAAACAACAATATAAACAACTCTCTAATTCATGCCAGCTTCATACGAACACCACTTCTTGCCATTTCTGTACTCCGAAAGTGATATTTTATATACAGCGCTTTGTTTTTTGTCGTGATTTTTTAAGCAAATATTTTACCATTATGTGAGAGCATATTTCATAAGAAAGAGTCAGACAAAGATACTGAGCAAGAATAGAGAGCAGCTTTGGACATGTAAATATATGTGTAAAAGTGTAGGCCTGCTACATAAGGTGAATTCTAAATTAAAATAATTTTAATATGAAAAATAGCCGGTGTCCAAACATTGATCACTTTTGTGTATTTTGGGGCCATATAGTGCACAAAAGTGAACAAAGAATAAGGTTTTCTCCGGAATTTAAGCTTGCTTATACCCGTTATTTCGATGAAGTTGATCCAAGCGGTGAAGACTATACGCCAAGTACAGTGTGCGGCAATCGTTACGGCTACTTTTTGGATTGGTATCATCGACAAGTCAGAAAATTGAGTTCTTTGAAGTCCTGCTCGGGCGCCATCTGTAAGGTAGTTTCTAAGGCTGAGGTATAACTCAGTCTGGCCAAGGCGCTGGGACTAATAAGGACTATTAGGGATCGTGCTGAATTCAGGTGGGGGTCTGAGTCACGTCGAGAATCTGCGTGTAGGAAAAGAAAACGCTATGGGTAGAGGGCAGAGTATCTTTGGCCGGGGCCAATGGTTGACCAATCGCACCGGAGGCTTGTCATTTACAAGCGGAGACGACGAGGCAAGAAAATACCTGGCAGCGAACACGGTGTGGATAAAAGACCCAAATGGGCACTTCGAAATGCACAAAATATACTTACAGTTTCAATGCCTGATGGTGCCGAAGCGCCCTAGCCTCCGAGTCCGGATGATATGTCTACATAAACAGCCAACACTGCTGTTATCCATAAAATCGACTTTCAAGATGTGGATTCAAGCCTGATATTGAAGATGAAAGACCGAAACCGCTAACACAAAACGAAATGCACTACCTTGTGGCTGTACTTAAAATATCACTTTCAGAGTACCGACATGTTTTGAAGGAGAGATCGTATGAAGCTGGCATGTATTAGAGAGTTGTTTATATTCTTGTTTGGGATAATTTCGCTGAAGAAAGGTCCGCCAAATTACCAGAAGTTTAGCCGTTTCGGCCTAAAAACGAAAAAATTATAGTTTTTTCATTTTCTTTTAAGCTTTAAAGCACTAGATGCCATTTTTTTGGGTCAGTCGATTAAGGTGTTTTTTCCTCTTGTATATATCAATAACATTGATATACAAGATATATGGACTATATAAAAAGGGTCCTTTTTCAAAATTAAAAAGTGCCTCGTTTCTTGGTTCCGCCATATACAAGCAGAGACAGAATGAAAAGCGATATTCCCTCGCTTCGAACAAATCTACTGCATATAGGGGCAGAGACTTCAACCGCTGCTTTAGCTATGGAAGCTTAGCCGAGATTTAAAGATCCCAGTTTTCAGCAAAAATGCCTCAACTTCAACAGCTCCTTCCATCGTTTAAAGCCAACCAAATATTGAACTTACTTCAAAGTCAACTGCCTTCTGCCCCCTAAAATGTCAAATTTGTTCAGTCAAAATATTTACCCGCACCTTGGCACTTTAAAGGATACTCCAGCAGGACATACACAACACCAAAGGACGAAAAATCTACAAAAAAAAAAAAAACCAGCTCAAATACAGATCGAAGTAAAAAGAATGTAAATAGCTGTTCAAGGGGATGTTGTTCGTAGTTTGGGTGAGTTTGTTTTGGTTTTCTCTTTTTTTTTCTTTCTAAGGCTTTCACGAGGGTTGACAAACTGCAAGGATGCGCATTCTGTCAAGTCAAAACTCAAAGCCAACGTAAAGTTTTCTACTTGAAAGTGTGACTCAAGATGCTGCTGCTGCTGCTGGCAACATCCACTTGCCTTTGATAGACATGAACACCTTTCAATTCCTATTTGCCGGCACTTGCGCCACATTCAAATGTGTTTTTATTGAGAAGAGCTCGCGGGGCCGGATGTGTTGTCCCTTTGGGTTCTTTTTTTCATTCCAATATCCGCCGGTGATAAGTTGAATTATGGACCTGGGCGAGGGGCTCTGTCCGGCCCGCTTTCGTGTTTTATTTTCCGTTTTCGTTGGACGTTGATTTGATTTTGGTTCTTGGGGTTGGGATGGCCAAGGCGTTGATACTATTTTGGTAAGAGAATTTATCAGATAATATTATTTCGTATTAGTGGGTGACTTTTATGGCACGCTGCATGCATTGGGGAGGGTTGACACACTAAATTTAAGTGGGTTTTTACTTTTATCTATGTAAGTGCGATTTTATTTAAAAGGGAATGGAATAAGGTGTAGGAAGTTAAGGGTGAAGGAGAATACTGTTGCAGTTGATTGAGTGAATACTCTATTTCTTTACTCTGAGACTCTAAGAAGTTTGCCCTCTCTTCAGACCACAACTATTTCTATAAAATTTCCCATTCTTCCTTCCAACATTTGTCCACACGCATATATCATTTAAATGTGGGGAACCAGTTTTATTTTACTTTTCTATGGATGAGCAAATAGTCAAAGTGCGAGAATGCGTGTCGTATGTAAATTAATACAAATTCAGTGAAACGAGCCAAACTCTAACATGCAAAGGACACCAAAAGGACACACGCAAGTGGAGTCTCAAGTGCTAATAAACTACACACAGCGCATTCATAATTCATGTGGGCTAATAGATGTCGCCGGAGAGACAAAAACAACATCATATGCAGGCAATTCCATCTCCACTTTCTACAAAATATTGGCTATCGTGGTGTCAGTGCCCGCTGTGTGTCCCTGTCAACGTCAACCCTTCTATTTTCGACCACTTCCCTTCCGAAAATTTATGGCATATCCAAACATTTTTACCTTGACACTATCGCTCATTGTATATCTAACCATATTAGCTGGGCAAACTGTTTACCCTCAAATGCCCATTCTCGGACTCAATTTGCCTGTTGTCTCTTCAAATTTAATTAACAAAAGGGTCAATTGTCGCGTGTGGGCGGCGATGTAAGTAAACAATATTTTTGATTAATTTATGAATATTCGTGTGAATTTTCTTTTTACCCAAAAACATTGCGTGTTTTGGTCATTAAAGTTACAGTTTAATGAGCGAAATTTTGGGTAATTGTAATAATTATTATTTTATTGTGCGTAATTTTGATAAATGAGTGAAGTATAATATATGAACCTAACATAAATTGTTAAGTGGTCATAAAGTTATCAAAAGGATAGGCAGGAAAATTATATACATTCAGTGTGCAATGCAGTCCCATCTTCAACTTGGCTAAACTATTTCCGAAATCAAATGACAAACTAAAAACTAATTCCCACACATGTTTTGAATTGTCATTTGCCGGAGGGGGCAAGCCTGTTGTCTGGGTCCTGTTCCTGGCCGGGGCTACTTCCCCACCCCAAATCCCCCAGTTGACAAAAGTTTCGCATAATAAAATCAATAAATGACTTGTGAACTTGTTTGTTGGCTTTTGTTTTTGCCACTTTAAATTTGGCTTCTAAGAATTGTTTTGCTTTTTCGGGGGAAATTGAAATTTGATTTATGGTAGAAATTTGGCTAGGGTGTAATATCAATTATTTAAGGAGATTTGAATGGCAGAAAACTACATTTTAAACCCAGGTGACGAAAATAAAGCCTGGAATATTCTTCATTAAGTCTTTTTAGTTGGAGTAAAGTTCAAGGGAATAATATCAGAGTTAATAAGAGTAGAGAGTAGAAGAAACACTGGATTCATCAGAAGCGTTTTACAAAATGACTTCTGATTGTTGCGTCCATTCCAAGCAATCAGAACTTTAAACAGTTGGGAACTGCAAAGGGAAATAAAAGCAAAATTGGACTCACAATACAGAAAGCCAAACTTAATGGGTGTCAAAGCAAAGCTTGAGGCTAAAGTTTTTAAGTGAGAAAGCTTGAAGCTTTCTAGCGAGCTTAGAACTGCCCGTTAAATTTGAATGCCAAACATTCTTATAGCATATGTGTTGTTAAGGCCTGATTTCTCAAAGGTTCCGGTTGGCCAACCGCCGGTCAGATTTGTTTCTCCAGTTGACAAGCGGTCAAGTCATTTGGTTTTCTCAACAGCAGTTTCATCTGATATCGATCATTTCCTTCATGATCCCCCTTTTCCCATTTTCAATGGGAACAGGGTATAAAAACACCTCGAAATGGATCACCATTTATTTAGATTCTATAGTGCTAAATGGTTTATGCTGAAATCGGTATCATAATGTTATGTATCACTCGCAAAACCAAAAATTAAAGCTACACATTAGTAATACATTTCTTAAATATGCTTTCACCACTTACTAAAATGAAAATCTCTGAGTTTTCGATACTATGAAGTGATCATATACTCAAGTCTAAGTTGTACAGGCTTATCCAAATATTAAGAATATTGCGGAGTTTTTACTAGGCTTATTATTTGATTTGGAAAAAACGTGTGCCGAACCAAGGTTCGAACCAAAACTTTCGCTAAAAAACTTGAACCTCAAGTTAAACATGTAAAATGGCTTGACTCAGCCCAAAAGGACCAAAGTCGAGATCCTTTCAATCTCTTGGCTTATGCGATTCTAATTTTCGCACAAGAGAAAGGGACCTACAGTCAAACAGTTGAGAAGCTTTTGCATGGCTAGTTACTACAAAGCTGGCGCCAACAGCAGTGAGAAGTGACCGGGTGTGTAAGTTGATTAAAAGAAAAAACTTTTCATTAGATGTTCCGAGGCGGGAGCGAACCCACGCCTCTTGCAACGTCGGTGGCGCACACTAGCCGCTGAGCCACACCCGGGCAAGTTAAACATTAACCATTGGTAAATTTTAGTTCGAACCCGCAAACCGGAGAGCCAGATAAAACTTTTATCTGTTAATAAACTACAAACAAATTTTGTGCAAGCTTACGTCATATACTTGGTGTTTGATAGTTATGTAAAACAGATGTCCTCGTGAAAGGGGATTCATTAACTCATCAACTAATAAAAGACTTGCGTACGGACGAAATATAGATCCATCGCAGCCTGTGAATCTAGGCGGAAGCCGAACGGGAACCTTGAAACGATAAGTCAGATTAAAACTTAGAATCAGAAACGGAACCTGAACAAATATTTTGAATATTTTTAAGAACCAAACTATATGGTTGGAACTGAAAAAGACTTTCGTAGAATTTAATTTTAGTTGTAAGATTTTAGTTGCTGGTTTCAGCTGGCATGATTTCAACAAAAATGTTTGCTGAATGTGTTGAGCTTATCAAGCTTAAGATCCCGCTACGTGAACCTGAACCATTGAAGTTTTGCGGGTTGGAACCCCGGAGTAGGTAAGGTTGGTTCAAATGGAAAAATCCCATTTCTTCACTTAAGCCAATAAGAACCTATAGTTTTACCACGCACGTTTCGTGTTTTGTTTCACTGTCAAACATCTTCAGTTTGGTCTATAATTTAACCATGAATCGTCTTACAAACGAACAACGCTTGCAAATTATTCAATTTTATTATCAAAATGCGTGCTCTGTTAAGAAAGTTCATCGCGCGCTTCTTCCATTTTATGGTCAGTTTAATCGACCCACTGAAGCGGCTATTCGGGCTATTGTGACTAAATTTCGCACCAAATTTACATTGTTGGACATTAAACCACCAACACGCTTACGTAGAGTGCGAACTGAAGAAAATATCGCAGCTGTATCGGCCAGTGTTAATGATGACCATCAATTATCGATTCGTCGCCGTTTGCAGCAATTGGGCCTCTGTTACTCAACAACGTGGAAAATTTTGCGGAAGGATTTAGGTGTGAATCCTTTCAAAATACAGCTGGTGCAAGAATTGAAGCCGAACGACCTACCGCAACGTAGAATTTTTGGTGAATGGGCTCTTGGAAAGTTGGCCGAAAATTGTGTTCAGCGACGAAGCTCATTTTTGGCTCAATGGGTACGTAAATAAGCAGAATTGTCGATTTTGGAGTGAATATCAGCCAGAAGCATTGCAAGAGCTACCAATGCATCCAGAAAAAGTCACAATTTGGTGCGGTTTATGGGCTGGTGGCATCATTGGACCGTACTTCTTCAAAGATGATGCGAATCGTAACGTAACTTTGAATGGTGAGCGCTACCGTGAGATGATATCCAACTTTTTTTTGCCCAAAATGCAAGAGCCTGACTTGCATGACATGTGGTTTCAACAAGACGGTGCCACATGCCACACAGCACGCGCAACAATGGACTTATTGAGAGGCGAGTTCGGTGAACATTTTATTTCACGTTCGGGACCGGTCAATTGGCCGCCTAGATCGTGCGATTTAACGCCTTTAGACTATTTTTTGTGGGGCTATGTTAAAGCTCATGTCTATACAGACAAGCCCGCTTCAATTGACGCATTGGAAGACAACATTGAAGCATTTATTCGTGAGATACCGGCCGAAATGTTGGAAAGAGCATGCCAAAATTGGACTAAGCGGATGGACCATTTGAGGCGCAGTCACGGTCAACATTTGCTTGAAATAATTTTCAAACATTAAATTATATTTCATGCATTTTTCTGAATTTTATGTGTTTTTTTTTTTAAACTTTCCTATTGCTCTTAAAAAATAGGAGGCAACATCCGTTTCAGAGATGTCTGACAGATCGTTAAGAAATGGACGACCCAAAACTGCGAGTCGCCTTCTGCTGAAAGCTGAATAGTGAAAGGAGAGGTGTTGTGCACTCTCCTCTTCATCAACTGGATAGCAGATTCTACAGAAGTCATCCTATTAGGCAGTGTCCAGTTAGGGACCCTTCTAATAGGGAAATATTCTCACTTTCTTAACGGAGTAGCGCCTGAAATTGTTAATATTCAGAGTTGGCTATGTTAGCTAAGATACTTCACATTAGGGAATCGGTTGCCATCGATTCATGGATCTTCGTTATGTGGTTTCTTTTGTTAGTAGTTTAAAGGTAACAAGTGGCACTCCTATGTTGCTCTTATCTGGTAGGAGCTTTTCTTAAGGATTGCTTTTAGTTGGCTATTAACAGTTTGTAGTGACACTTGTACAGGAAGGAAAAGAGGTACGAAAAATTAACCGAGTTTTCCAAAGCAATCCAATTGTTCTGCTGGCTTGAAGTTCTTTAGATATACAACGATTTCAAGGTGCATCTATCAATTGCCTTTGAAACGAACTAGTACTTCACTTCAAGCAATTTGCATCCCAGGCTTCATTTTGTGAACTTATATTATTATATTGCTATTAAAAGCTTGTGGTGTATTTGCAATAATTTTTGGCATTTTGTAACATATTTTAAAGTTCTTCAAATGTATGGTGTTTTTGGAGTCCTGTAGCATCTTATTACATTTTGAGTATTTTTTTGTGATTTTTGAGAGTTTTCTGAATTTCTCTTTGAAATTTATTGTGCATTACTTATAAGTAAGTAGGTTAAATGCTCGACCAATATTAAAATCTTTGTGAATTTTATAATCCTTACTATTTACACACACATTTCATATCTCAATGGCCTGCCCAAGACCCACCAGGATGCAAAGAGTGTCCTCTTTTTGATTATTTTTTGCCCACCTAAGCTGCATTGCTGCTGCGGTGACTGGACATGAATTTTTCATGACACTTCAAAGGATGCACATCCAAGGATAACTAACTGACTGCTTAGTGTTATAGCCGTATTTTTTTGGGAGGGGGGAGTAAGCCAACATTGCACTGCAGCAGCCAGCAGCTAGCTGGCTGTCAATGCTTATGTTTGCCTTGGAGATGAAAATGGAATTGAAGGCTAAGAGCGGCATGAATAATAAATTGTGCAAGCAAAACGTCCACAGCTAGTTAGCAACGTAGAATGTATGTATGTCTGTATGTATGCTAAACTGTCAGTAATTGAAGACAAGCCGAGCACTTAAGCACACACTTCCAACTCTGGCTCCAGCTCCAACCCATTTCAAAATACCCTTTTACTTTTCTTCAATATGTGCTTTCGCCACGGCAATTAACTTTACAAATCGCATGTGAGCCAGTGATTAATTATTCCAAAACCGGACACTCTCCAACAAACCGGACAGTTAACCCATTTTGGCCTCGAAAAGGGTTGCACTAACAGCTGGGGTGAGAGCGGTTGAGCGGCTGAGCGGGGGTGTGTGTGTGTATTTTTGACATTTCACATTTTTGGTACACATTTGATGAATGCTTTGCTCATAAGGCGTAAATTGAAACTATGCTTGACCAGAGAGCTCAGACCCAAAAACTTGTGACCATTTGACCACATGCCACTTAGCACATGTTGAAACTGCAGCCCCATATATCCTTTTTTGGGTCACTTTTCTTATCGAAGCAAAAGTTTTGCCTTAATTTTGATTTGGTCAACACTTCATTAATCACGCCCCAACTGAAACGTGCTGCTAATGTGCCTGTGGTCCAGGATATGTAAGAGTGTGTGTGTGTGTGCGTAAAGTTTTATTAGATACTTATCGAAATTCTGGTGAATATATTTTTCTATTTTAAAGGCACGCACACATCCTGCTTGTTATTCAAATTTACATGCTCCTGCTGATCCTTGAGCAAACATATGAAACAGCTGTTTGACTGCGGGCATACAAATTCCTAACAGTGAAAGGAAAAGGGTTAACCCAAGGGGTTGTTGACCGTGACAACAGCATCACATCCTACTCCAAGGTGAGAGACAGCAGCAGCAGATGATGTTGTATGTATGTAAAAATGAGGGTTATAGTTCAACTGAAATTAGTAGCATAAAGAACATGTGATAAGAATGTGAAAGTGGGAAAAGGGGCTGACAATTAGGCATGCTAGAAAATCTTTAAGGGAGATTTGGAAATCGAAAATGTAATTTAAAATAATTCAATATAAATCCGCTTCAGACACATCTAAATAACTTGGTCCCACAACCATTTCCCTATTCCCCAACTCCCAGTGCCATAATCACTTCATAATGATGCTCAAGCCAAAACTGAAGAAAAAAACAAATTGTCTACAATTTGCCAAAAGCCAAGGCAAACATTTTGTTTACCGTTTTTCTTCCTTTTTCTCATGTGGCAAAAAGTTTGGCAACTTGCCACCAAGTTGGTAACTGAAACTGAATGTTCCACACTTGATTTTCTGATACTGGGGACGCTGCCTACTTGCAACAGCTGCTCCCCTCCTTTTTTGGAAATTACATTCTAGGAGCAAGCCCAAGCAAGTACTTATAACAATTTCATTAACTGCAAACGAAGCACAAGAAACACGTATAAGGATCCTCAACCGAGAGGATGTTTAATTGCAGAGGAGGATACCAAGGCAACCGCCAGCTAACAATCCATTAACTTTTTGCCACTCGACGACTAAGAAAAACTAAAAAAAAAGGAGTCGAGGGGCCACCTAAGGCAGTTGCTTTGCATATTCAACAAAAAAGAAGACCAAAAAAAAAAACAAAGAACAAGAAGGGAATTATTTTTTGCAGCGGCTCTTCATCAACTATATTCAACGAGTCCTGCAAATGATGAAGGATAAAGCAGGATGCGAGCACACACAAGCACACATTTGCATACACACCCATACTTAGATGAATATAATAAGTTTTTGTTTTCGCTTTTTTTCCACTTGAGGCAAAGCAAGTTTTTCCACTTTTTGAGTTTTTATATTTTTTGATTTGTTGGTTCGTGTTTTATTTTTGGGGATAGAAGAGGCAAAGGATGGGGGAGGGCATTCGCTGAAATATACTTTAAGTACTGCGATTTAAAGTTAAGGGTGCCTAGAAGCTAAATTTTACAAATATTTTTTTAAACATGTAATAATTGTTCAGTTTCGTTAGGTTATTTGTTTAGGCTATGTTAGGTTACGGTTGGTTACGTTAAGATACGTTAGGTCACGTTTGGTTACGTTAGGTTACTTTAGGTAAGATTTGGTTACGTTTGGTTACATTAGGGTATGTTAGGTTACAGTTGGTTACGCTAAGTTACGTTAGGTTACGTTAGGTCATGCCCGACTATACGTACTGATCAAGGAAGTTTTCCTATAAGAAACGTTATCGATTTTATGGGGATGATAGAAACATTAATATATGAGAAGAATTATTATAAAGGGAGATATATTTTTTCAATTGAGGGGGGGAGGGGGGTGGCAAAATTGAAAATAAACGAGAGTAAAGAAAAATTTAAATCAAACCTATTACATTTTTGAGATCGTGCGTCAACGGGTTTTGACAAACTATATTCATACCGTCAACCCCGATCAAATGCGGAACATTCCGTTAATGTAGGTTGAGAGAGTGAGTCAGTGCTGATGGAGTTTACACGGCCTATAGTTCAGATTAGATTAATCGAGCGCGGATATCAGGAGATAGATTGAATTCCTAAACGATCTTGAAAATAGTTCAGAGTTCCAAGGTTGTGGTCAGCTGAAGTAGATGAGTCTGGACTCACTTAAGGACGCTAGGTGTAGAAAGTTTTCCATCGAACCGATGCTTTCCAAAATCCTTATGAGAGGCTCCCAGGACTCTACGATCAAGGTCGATATCAATGTTACAAGCAGATGATGTGGCTTCCTTTCTCGAACCCCTGAGTTTTGTTGCTAACAGCCTGTAAATACGGGGTAACGCTGGGCATATCAAAGACTTTTCGGAGTATTTGAGTGAGTTTGGAGGCAGTGTATGTGGAGCGATGGTAGGCCGGTTTCAAGGTGTATGGCGTAATTAGGAGTTGTACTTGGAAGTTTGAAAATACGTTTAATGAATGTAAGGTTATGTTAGGTTATGTTAGGTTATATTAGGTTATGTTAGGTTAGGTTAGGTTAGGCTAGGTTAGGTTAGGTTAGATAAGGTTAGGTTTTATTAGGTAATTAGGTTAGTTTCATAAGGTCATTAGGATAGGTTAGGTTAGGCTAGGTTTGGTTAGGTTTGGTTAGGTTAGTTTAGGTTAGGTTAGGTTATGTTAGGATAGGTTAGGTTAGGTTAGGTTAGGAAAGGTGAGGTTAGGTGAGGTTATGTTAAGTTAAGTTAAGTAAAGTAAGGTCAGGTTAAGTTTGGTTACGTTATGCTACGTTATGTTACGTTATGTTTCGATAGGTTACTTACGTTAGGTTAGGCTACGTATGGTTACATTAGGGTATGTTAAATTACATTAGGTTACGGTAAGTTACGTTAGGTTATGGTAGGTAAGGTAAGGTTACGAAAGGTTTCTTTAGGTTACGTTAGTCTACGTTAGAATACTTTCAGTTACGTTAGGTAAGGACAAGGTAGGGTTAGGATAAGGTTAGGCCAGGCTATGTTAGGTTATGTAAGGTTATATTGGGTTATGTTAGGTTAGGTTAGGTTAAGTTAGGTAAGGTTAGGTTTCATTAGGTAAGCTTAGGTTATGTTATGTTAGATTAGGTTAAGTTGGGTTAGGCTAGGTTAGGTTGTAAAAATGGCTTGACACAGCCCCAAAGGGCCAAAGCTGAGCCTCTTTCAATCTCGTGGCTTGTGCGCTATTAATTTTCGCACAAGAGAAGGAGACCTACAGTTTAGCGCCGAATCCGAACGGCAGTTTGAGAGGCTTTTGAATGGCTTATTACTACAAAGCTGGCGCCAACAGCAGAGAGGGGTGACCGGGGGTAAAGTATATTCAAAGAAAAACTTTTCATTAGATGTTCCGAGGTGGGATCGAACCCACAACCTCATGCACAGCGGTCGCGCACACTAGCCGCTGAGCCACCCAACCATGTTTTGTTAGGTTATGTTAGGTAATGTTAGGTTATGTTAGGTTAGGTTATGTTAGGTTATGTTAGGTTAGGTTAAGTTAGGTTAGGCTAGGTAAGGTGAGTTTAGTTAATTTAGGTAATGTTAAGTTAAGTTGGGTAATTTTATGTTAGGTAAGGTTATGTTAGGCTAAGTTACGTTAGGTTAGGCTAGGCTAGATTAGATTAGGTTAAGTTTAGTTAGTTTAGGTTAGGTAGGTTAGGTTAGGTTAGGTTAGGATAGTTTACGTTAGGTTAGTTTACTTTACGCTACGTTAGGCTAGGATAGGTTAAGGTTAGAATAGGTTAGGTTTGGCTAAGTTAGGTCAGGTTAAGTTAGGTTAGGCTAAGTTATGTTAAGGAAAGCTTAGGTTGGGTTAGGTTAAACAAGGTTAAATAAGGTCAGGTTAGGTTAGGTGAGGGAAGCTAAGTTTAGACTTTGATTAAGGTCAGGTTATAATATGATTCTGCTAGGGAAATATGGGCTTAGTTTAAAAATCTCAATTAAACTGAGGGACTACAGTATAAATAAATGATAGAAGTTAGAATCACTCTGAGCGTATCGACTTCTCATGTGTTTTTTTCCATTGCTAAACAGTAGCTATGATCAAATCCGTATACTAATCATCATTGCTGAGACTAATTCAAACGCTCCGACCTGCCAAATGAGACCCACTACCAATTTAAAGCCCATAAAGTACCTTTTGTGCTCCTTTTTTTGGCATATATCGCCTTACTTCTTCGCCCACTTCGATTGTCGCAAACTTAATCAAATCTCTCAGAGCAACCGCAGCCCAACTCAACTCAACTGGCGTCTGACAAATGTCGCCTTGAGACACAAAATCCCAAAAATCTATATATGCACTTTCTCCATGCTCGACTAAGCAGGACCAGCGGTGACCACAGAGAGAGAGCGTACCCAAAGATATGTGTCTAAGAAAATATTATTATTATTATTGTTCTTGCTGAGTGTGCAAGCCAAGCTGATGAAATGCCTGAGACTGAGCCGCATATCAGTGTCCTGACAGCCGGCCCAGCATATGGTAGGAAGGAGACGATGTCGGACCGCAAAATCCAACTCCTAGCAAAAGTTTTTTCTTGGGCTGGGGGGGCTAGCAGGGAAGGAATAACATGTGATAAGTTTATTGTCTTGCCGCATGACGCAGCCAGAAAAGGGACGAAGGGACGCCTATCACATTTCATATAAGAAAATTTGTTTTCTTGGTCTATAAATTAAGTTGTCTCGGCCACAATTATTAATTGCCTAATTAGCATATGCCATTGACATGACCAACAGTCCGACCTTTTCCCCAAATTCAAAAGAACTTAGCTGCCGGCTACGCTCCCACATGTTGACTTAAAGGGACACGTGACTTTATTTGTGTCTTTGGATACACCTATGTCTGTACATGTCCTGCTGCTTCTTTTTGCCGCGTCTAATTAAAAAATACCCATACATACTCGCACAGACATAATGCTTGAGCGAAATTCGCTGTCATAATTGAGGGTTGTTATTCATTTTGTGCCTTAATTCTGGTTATTCTTGCCTTTGTTCTTTGAGCATTGTTTTGCGCGATGCTTTTTTTGGGCTTCAGTTGTATTTTTTTTTTTTTTGAGGAAGTTGAAAATGTAGGTTATTGATTTTTCTTAAATTTATGGAAATTTTTGTCTTAGATGGTAAATTTGGAGTAATTACAAGTTAAGCATGCGCAATCCTAGAAATGATTTGTAAGCCCATTTATGTAGTTTATAGCATGCTGTACATTTGGATAAAATAATGGGATCAAAGTCTATTTTAAGCTTTCAGAACTTTCATTTCATTTCAATAAAAAAGTTAATTTCCTAACCGTCTCGAAGTTATATTAAATTTCTCTAATTCAGTTTTAGGTGGGAGCTGGTTGAATTTGAAGAACTGCCAACATTCTTTAAAATGACTCCAAGTAAACAAAAGCGGGTGAAATGTTTTTAAACGGTTTTAACCTTCTAATAAGTGGTTTTTAGCGCTACCAACTCGTTTAAAAGCTGTTTTGAGGTGATGAAAACTTGGTGCAAAATGCAGTAAAATTATTTTAAGCGCTGTCAACTCAGTACAGATAGATTTTAAATGAAAGAGCTTGAAAGAGATGAAGGTTTGTCAGGCTAGAAAACATAATTATTGTCGGAATGCTTTTTCCTAACACGGCTTCGATACCCCTCTAAGACTTATATTTCACATCAGCATGTTGACGATGCACGGGGGGTAAAAACACTATTCCGGTACTGGCTGCGACTCAGACCAAAGTAACTTTCATCGTCTAAAACAAAGAGTTTGCCACGATATTGGTTTCACATCCACCGACATTGACAGTGATTTGACAGTTTGCATTTTGTCAGGTGTGTAACTTTGTGCTCTTTGCTTACGTCTGGCAACAATATTATTCTTTTTTAGCACTTTACTGATGTGTTGTTGGCTGCAATTAAATTTTCTGGCTGCATCTCGTTGACTTATGTTGTCTTTGTTGTTAAAAAGTTGGGTTAGCTTTCTGAAAGCTTGGCCGGTCACAATTTTTGCTTACCAACCACTTCCAACTTCTCTTTTTATTATTTTTCGTTGCAAAATACAATAAATAGTGCGTTTGGACTTGCCTTCTGGGGTAAAATGGTTTACTGTAAGCACTTTACCTTTGTCAGCGTGCATTTCGTAGAATTTTACAACGCGATCACGAAGACTTCCTTGCTCGGACGGCATGATGGCGACTACTTGTAAAAATTTTTGTCAGGGGGTATGAAAACGTGTTGACAGGAGAACAAAGAGAAAGAAATGTCATCCCGAAAGCTTTTATGTAAAGCTCAGCTAAGGGCGTGCTCTCTCAAAGTTTGTACAGATTTTTAGTTATCACCCGTTCAGAGTAACGGGTATAACCAGTCTTGAACCACTTCCCTTGCAACCGCTTTGGTATAGGATTCTGGCTCCATTTACCCAGAATCGAAACATCTTAATTGTTAACCTCTCGAACCTGGACCCGAAACAGACCTTCTCGGTTTGGAAATGGTTAAGTTCAGAGAATAAGTTTAGTCCGTTTTTTTAGAACTTATAAATTTGTCAAAGTATCTGAAGCAATATACTTTGCTTATGACGACTTCTTAAAGAAAATAAAACCCAAATGACAATACAAATTTGTATATTTATGTACATAGAAGGTAAGGTTGGCTTTCCATTTTAAGGTCCAGGCACTTTTGCTAGCTTTGATAAGCTAAAGATAACTACAATGAGCTAAGTCCATTCAGGAATCGATCAAAGATTTTAATTGCTTCGTAAGCTTCCTTCTTAATGAAAATGGTGCTTCAATTTACCAAAAAAATGTTATAAAAATCCAGGAACCAAGCCAAAACCTTAGGTTCGAATAGTTAAGGAACCGGTTCAAGAAGACTTCCAAGCCGAGCCAGAATTTCAGAAAAAAAGAAAGAAAAAGGGAAGACAAAACTTTTGCAGAGCATTTACTGCAGTGAAAGACTTGGCTTTGAATTACATGCCCGTGAAAGTCAGTCTCGCGCCACCTACAGCCAACTGGACTATAATCTAACAGAGAACAATTATTTCAACGATAATCTAGACGTAGCTGCAATATCAGTAATTTTTCGAGCGAGAGCGGATCCTTTTTATCCTTAATTATATGCCACATAGCTCAAGGCCCAGCCACTGCGCGCTATGTAACACCAGAGAGAAGAAGACACCGCTCACTTTTTTTCTCGCTGTCCAATCCAAAAGGAACTTAGGGTGCTATACTGGAAACGAGATACTCTCACCGATCAGGAAATGTACAAGCTCTTAAACGGAGGCAATTGGCACTCGCTCACTTCATATCTTAGGGAGTGCCCTAACTTTCTCCTTAGTAGTCTGTAGTGATAATTTTAACTATGCGATTTACTACTGCACAGAGAAAACCAAATTTGTAAAAACTACATTAAAATGTAGTTTTCCTACACTTTTGACAGGTATTTTCCACTCACTACGTTTATGTAGCATTTCTACATGCCGCGTTTACTTTTCTCATTTCTACATGCGGCATAAAGTTTTTCTACACGTCACGTTTAGGAACTATTAAAAAAAAAAATGTCCTATTTCCACACGGAAGTGTGAGGAGGAGGGTAGTTTGAGTAGGAATGTGAGGAAGAGGAACAAAGAGGGCAAGGTCTTCCTTTTGAAAACTTACAACATCTTAGCCCATACGACTATCAACAACTAACGTGGAAAAGCCGCAAATTACAGTTGTAAAGTAAAGCGACAAGCAACGATAAGCGATTGGGATCAACAAATAGGTTTCGTGTAGATTTTCTAAATGTAGCATTCAGCATATGAAATCCTTAACGATTATTTAGAAAACCTACATGTCACGTGTTGAGAACACTTTCCTAAATGAAAAATATAACTTTTCTGTACTGATTTTGAGCTACAATTTTCGTTCAGAGCTTCCACTCGCGCATTTAGGCTTTCAATATCTAAACAATAATGTAAAAAACATAGATTTTTGTGTGGTATTTATATTGCCATATGAAAAATGCAGAAGTTATTTGAAAATAAGCTGGATTTCGCAAGTCGTGTGCCATTTGCATTTGTCAGCACTTAACTTTCAACATGTTTTTACATTTTTCATTTCTACATGTAGCATGTAGATGTTCTACATGCCAAGTCTAACTTTCTATTTGCTACATGTGTGTGAAGTTATGTTTCGCTTAGGATTGCCGTTTCTACTCGCGGCGCATAGTTAATTTGGTTTTCTCTGTATGAGATAGGTTTAGTCTAAGGAAGGTGATTTTTATTTATAATAAGTTCTAAGGCATAGAAATCACTTGAAGTGCTTCTAAGCAATTTTAAGCACTTTTAAGTTGCTTAATATTTTGCATCAATTGAAATCATTTTCATAAATTTTCCAACAACAAAAATATCTCATCATAAAACTACTTCCATAAGTAGCTTAACTCTATACCAAATCCTGATACTACTTGCATTTCGTATTCTTCGAGCAAAATTTCCACACGGAAATAAGTTAATCGCAAGTAAAATAACTCGAAGCAAAGTTTTCCCCCAACCAAAAAAAAGCAAAAAAAATCGCAAGCCACAAAGTAAACACACGCCAAACTTTTACACGAAAAGAAAAACCGCTGCTCGTACGTATACGTAATGTGGCAATAAATGTTGCGCTCGATTAAAAAAGCATTGCATACACGGGGGCGAAAGGGCGGTTGGTCTGTGTAAACTCAGACAAGGCGAGACGAGGCATTGTTAACACGCGTTAACTCACAAGACAAGGTAGTAGGGGGATGAGCAGGCATCGAGGTTTAAGTAAGTGACTGACGATTAAGTGAAGCCTGAAAAATTTGGCAGTTAAATCTGCTATAAAGTGTCTTGCCCTTTGGGTGCATTGCACATGTCAAGCGTTGCATTTGCCCCTCCAAATGAAACAGCCAATTGGCTACACCACCACCAGCAACTGACCCCTGTCCAGAAGCATTGTCTGCTGTTTCGCCACGGTGGTTGGTGCATTGTGTGATTGTGTTTGTTTGTGTGCAGTTGTTCCCCTTGGGCCTAAACCGGTTTCGTTCTACTCGAGCGGGGCACGCGCATTGAGCTGGTTTATGACTGAAAATGACCTGAGGTCAGTTTTAATGTTGCGGAAAATTGTGCTCACAAATTGATCAACCTATTTGGCACAATGAACTTGGTATAATTGGTCAGTTAATTGACTGTGTGTGTGTGTGTGTGTTGTGACACCGGTTTTTTACCCTTTTTACTAGCACTTGTACCGCCCCATAGAGAATTCACTCGCAGCATAAAATTGCTACTTGAAGCGTACGAATACAAAAAAATGATATTATAGAATGAAATGAAAATAAAAACTTTTTATCCTTTGCCTTGCCACTTAGTTTTGACGAGCTTTCTATTTCAGTGCACTTTATAGTTTTTTGTACTAATTACGCAATGAGTAGGGGCAAAGTTTGGAAAGCTTTTTACCCGCTTTAAATTTTCCAAAAAATTTCTTAAATCTGCCCTTACCTCTTTTTGGCGACTGATGACGAAAACACCTCCTAACTTCAGTCATGCTGAACAAAAGAGGTTTTTTGGTTAACTGCCAAAAAAAAATGCCTAAGTCGGGGATGTTCTTCAAGCAAAATAGAAAAACAGAAAATAAAATTGATGAATTTTTCGGGAGGTAGTGTGGCATTCAAAAGATTTTTAGATTATTAAAAAAAAAGACAAAAATTTTGTTACAATGACAGAAAGTGAGACGACTCGACTCCTACTTCCTGCAGATTCGTACATGGCTACAAAAGCCAAAGGATGCGGGTAGATTTTCTGTGACATTTGCTAAATTAAAGTGAGTTGTGACGGGGTTTTCATTTCTCTGCTCTGTTTTTGTGACTTTGGTTTCACTGTCTCCTTATTATCCCCAACACCTTTTGCATTTAATATTAATTCAGGCTGAAAGTGTGAAAAAATGGAAGGACAGAAGTAAAAGGTTGCCATGAGGATTTGAATTTTAAATAATTTAATGTGGTAGAAATTCTTTATTGTTACTGGTAAGCACAAAAATTGTCGTTAAGATTGTTGAAAACTTAGTTAAACATGTAGAGATTAAATAAATTACAGAAAGTTAGGAAACATGTAAGATGTAAAATGGCTTGACACAGCCCCAAAGGGCCAAAGCCGAGCCTCTCTCAATTTTTGCTTGTGCGCTTCTAATTTCGCCAAGAGATAGGGACCACAGTTTAACGCCGAGTCCGAACGGCAGTTTAGAAGCATTTGCATGGCTAATTATACAAAGCTGCCAACAGCGAGAGTGGTGACCGGGTGTAAAGATTATTCAAAGAAAAAACTTTTCATTAGATGTTCCGAGGCTGGATCGAACCCACGACCTCTTGCACAGCGGTCGCGCACACTAGCCGCTGAGCCTCCCGGCCACTTGGAAACATATTGGGGTCATTTTACAAACTTTCGGGCTTCTTTAAGAAACATTTTGGTAACGTCTTGAGACCACTATGTGCACATTTTGGTAATATTTTGTAATGTTATGTTTTTACATACTTTAAATAAAGTTTGGGTAAAGGCAAACCAACACCACAAAGGAGGCTGGTCTACTGAACAGGAGGTTTAAGAACCTTCTGGTTCTATCATCAGAGCAGAAGCAGAGGATTCCCAGCATTGCTATTACTGCTTGGGAATTTCAAACAGCTTAAGTGCAAATCCAACACCAAAACACAAATTGTTCATCCTTTCCGAACAACTGTGCGTTTTTGAAAGGACGCGCTTATTTGCTGTAATGTAGTGTGACATGGAGATAAAAAGATTACCTGTTGTTTTGTCGTGAGCGTCGGGCTTGTTTTGTGAACAAAAGTTCATGAACGAAATGGGTCAAAGAAAAGTTCGCTTGAGCTGCGTTTAGGAGCGCAGTTTTTTCTTAGTGGAGTTTTATCCAAAAACATTGAAGATTTGGTTCCTTAATTTATTATTTAAATTTTATAAAGTTCGGCTGTTTCTCTTCATATGAAAACATTGGTGTGCGGTCTGCGATGCGGTTTTCGATAAAAGGGCGTTTTAAGTCTCGCCTATCGCGCTAAACTCCGTCGCTGGGGTCGTGGTAGTGTGACTGCTTAACGAATACCCTTCAATGTAAAATACACCAAATGTCAAACGGTCTGCTGTGTTGTTTACCTAGGTGATTTGATTACATTTCATTGTTTATAATAAAGTGCAAAGGGGTGGGGCGAGTAGGGCAACCCCTTGTGTTTTGGTTTTTGCGAGGCTGGCATGTTGAATTCTAGGGGTAAATTGCTAAATATTGCTTTTTTTGCTTCTACCTAGCTAATATAGCTAAAGCTATCAGCTTTTAGCCAGTCAGGTTGCGGCGCCAGCGTTTTTAGCTGGGCTGGCTAAGGCATTTAGCTTGTGAAACGGCTCAAGCCAGCTAAAAATTTAGAAGCGCTAGCTACCGTTTTTTTATATGAACTCGACCCCAGCTAAATCGATTTAGCTTGTCTGAGTACAAAGCTTTAAATTGAAGACTACTGACATCAAATTATTCGGTGAAAAAGCAAGAACATTCTGTCTACATAAAAGGCCATTCTGGAGGTCATTATCTGGATGATCCAAATGACTTCATTCATTCTGTGTATTCCTTCATAGGAGATAAAAGTCCATTCGACTGATCATCCGTGACGGATGACCAAGCCAAAGGCTAAATGATCTAGCCTTTTCCGCAAACAGCTAGATTTTCTAACGAAATGCTATCTAATTAAAAAAAGTCACCAATAGGAACTGTGGCGTTACCATGGGTGGAGACGGTTTTTGCTCTGCGGGAGAGGGTAGAGTGGGAAATGTTTATGGGAACGATGTTCCTCCATTGCCCCCAGGGGCCGGGCAACGGTATTTATACGAATAGGAGCGCGAGTGGTGAGGTAAGCAGCGCTTTGCTTCGATGCTAGGTGGAGCTGTCAAAGCTGGTGTGTGCACATTGGCCTGGTTGAGGGTTTGGGCCTATGAAAGTAGAGGTGATGCGGTAAAAATTACTATATAAACAAACACTATTTATGATGCTACGAACGTAAAGGGCGGACGTGGGGGCGCTTGGGGGTTTGTGTGTGACGTGTCGGTGAGAATAAATGGAGAGTTGTGTGAGGGGGTGGGAGTTGTTTGTTTCAAAGTATTGAGGGTTGGGTGTCAAGTAAAGTTATTAGAAGGGGATCGTTGGGGGTGGGAGCACGGGGTACCAAAAGTATTTTACAACGTATTAAGGTTTATATGGATGTAGACGGGTTATTAAGATCTTATTTTTGGTAAAGGTTGCGATAAGTTAGTGATTGTAAAGATTTAGGGATTTGAGTAGTTAAAAGTGAAAGTTATTCATAAAAAGATATTGTTGTGGTTTTTGCGTTTAGAGCTAAAAAAGTTTTAAGACAGTATTGTTTATAGGATAAGTGAGGTAATTTTTCCAGAACATGTAGTCCTAAGCTTCTTTTTGGGGACTTTGACAGATTTCGGTTGATTTTTTTAGGATTTAGGATGTTGTTTGGGTTCAAAAAGTATTTTACGACTGGATTCATGTTAATACTGAATCATAGTCCTTAAGTAAGGGATCAAAACTATACAAATCACAAATTATTCCTTATCTAGCTCTATTTTTAGCAAAGATAATGCAAATTTTAGCTTAGAGATGGTATTACATCGATTTTAGAGCCACTTTGGGGTACCCAAAAAGTGTTTTACGATCATAATTTGGTTTATTCAAGATTTTCCAAAACACGAAGGATCTTTTACATAGCTTTGTTTTTAGCGGAGCTATGACTTATTTCAGTATGTTATGCCCCTTGGGGTATCCAAGAAGTATCCAAGAAGTATATTGTAGTCATATAGTGGGCTCCAATCTATTTAAAACGCGAAGTATCATAATCTTAGCTTTATTTTTGAAGAATCTACGGTACAGATGGACTTAGGGCATCAAACAGTATTTTATGATCGTATTTAACTAAAGTCAAGTAGGATCCTTAGCCTAGTTCTATTTTTGGCGTAGCTATGGCAGATTACAGGTAAGAGATTATTTTAGAGTGTGTTTTAGGAATGTTTTGCCCCTTTACGGTATCCAAAAAGTATTTTACGGTTGAGCTTAGCTTTATATTTATAAGTTTAGTTTATTTATATAGTTTTATACTTTCAAGTTTTATACTAATTAGCATTTAACTTTAAAACTAAGCACTTTTTCCCTCTAAACTAAGTAAAATCTAAGACAGCTAAAAACCAAAGCTGTTAAACTCAAATTTCTAATGGTACTCGCCCCATTGCAACCCAGATTATTCAAACTAATAACATACTGAGCCTCATCCGGTGTTTGACAGGCCTCATCTGTGCACGATATTTCACCAAAATTTTGAGATTGCACCGAAAAGAACAAAGGGGGACATGGTTCCCATTCATAGCCCACACAAGCATCAGTTAGATCATAACTATACGAACCGCCGGCCGTAGACTCACACATTTCGCCCTCTCTAGGCCCCGTGCTAAAATTACGAAAAGGCAAAGCTATTTTACGCGAAAAACAAACCGTAAAAGTGATTTGACTAATTGGCGCTATTTTCAAATATCGCATACTCTGCCTTGTAGGCATATACAGCGAGTCCAGGCGATAGAAATTAATGCTACCCAGTCTTCCATATTGCACCAAAGAGTTGATGCCAAACTCGCTAATATAGCCATTAGAAGAGCAGCGCGGATTGGAGATGCGACGAGGTACTGTAACATAAAACATATTAAAACAAAATATTTTTTTTTGCCAAAATCAATGACCTACCCTGACGTATACGAGTTATCACAGGAGCTCCACACTTCTCCGGTGGTTTTTCCGTATTCAACACGAATAAATCATGACTGGGCTCACGCACAAAATCATGAAATCTAACCAAAGCGCCACCGCCATAAAAAATGATATGCAAATTGGGCAAGCGATAAGCCAGACGATCTATATAGCGGCGACAGTAGTCATAATCATGCTCATCCACATATGACAAAGGACTGGGCACCATTAGCGCCACCAGAGAACGTCCGCCAAGATTATCAGTAGCCTGATCTGCAGCTAGTAAGTCCACCACTTCACGGCTTAAAGTGTTGAGTATAAGTGGCAGATTGAAACCACTGGGATCTGAAAGTAGAATAAAGAATGTGGAATTTAGAAAATAGATATTTCTTTAGGTATACTCACGCCAAGAGTGCGTTGTGGCATTCCATTGTTCATAAACATTCACTATATAATCGGTGGTGTTGACTATAACTGCCGCATCGGAAGCAGCATATAAGGTCACACGACTGGCATACGGATGAATGTTTAAATTCTGTAAGACAAAGCTGCAAGGAGAGGTATTATAAGAGTGTTAAGTGTTTGAAGAAAAATTGGAGAAATCGCCATAAAGTTTAATATTTGAAAAAGTTTTGGTTCACGAAACTCATGATGTTATTCCATTCGATTACAAAAAATTGTTTCTATCTTTGTTTTCCAGAAGTTTCGAATAAATCAAAACTACTAATGTGGATACTGCTTTCAGATTAAATTATTCTTGAATATTTGGCTTAATATAATCTTGATGGCATAGGCGAAAAAAACTTGACTGGGTCTTCTTTAGAAAGAACATTAAACAATAGGGGAAAGTTAACTTCGGCCTTTGCAGCTTCCATTGAAAACAAAAAAGATGTTCTAACTAAGACTACATTTTGGTCCTTACTTTTCTATAGGATACTATATATTATATATACTATATGTATATACTATATATACTATAAAGATGTCTGATTTCGACCAAACTTGGTGAAATCATGGAAAAGCATAATACACTGTTAATTACGAAATTTGGAGGCGATCCCATTTAAAACAAAAAAGTTTTTCTCACTAGAACTTCTTTTTCGACCGATCATTCATACTGCAGCTATATGCTTTAGTCATCCGATTTTGATAAAACTTTGTAGAATTGTGTAAAAGTATATAAAAAAGGTGTATGCCAATGAAAAGGACGTTTTCATTAAAAACAAAATTAGTTTTTCTCACTAGAATTAGTTTTGCGACCGATCGTTCCTATGGGAGCTTTATGCTATAGTCATCCGATATCGACCAAACTTTGTAGAATTGTGTAAAGGTATATAAAATAAGTGTATGCCAATGAAAGAGAAGTTTTCATTACAAACAAAAAAGTTTTTCTCACTAGAACTAGTTTTTCGACCGATCGTTCCTATGACAGCTATATGCTATAGTCATCCGATCCGGCCTGTTCCGACAAATGTGGAGGGTATTTGTACCAAAAGACTTCGTGCAAAGTTTGGTGAGGATGGCTTTAGAACTGACGGAGGAGATAGCATAGAATCAGACGGACAAGGCTAAATGAACTCAGCTCGTCATGCTGATGAAGAATATATATACTTTATGTGGTCGCAGATGCTTCCTTCAATGCGTTACAAATTTCATAATGCCCTCTGCAAGGGTATAAAAAGGCGCATAGTTGATCCAAAGCATAGTTTTCACCCAAAATTGTGATATAAACAAACGCGATTCAACCTTAACAATTTCTTATAAGCTTGAACAAGTAGAATCTTTTCATGCCATAAGCCTTCATTTGACACTCAGTTTTATATGGAGGTGTCCCAGAAATCTCTTCAACCAAATTCCAACCCAAAACCAAGTCTCGGAGTCCTAGAAATCTCTTTCGGTTGGTTTCTATTCCCTAGTATTTTGGTAAGACATTTTTGCTTAATTCACCCCGACAAAACTATTTCGATTATTTTTTTACTGGATAGGTAGCATCAAAAAATAACATATTTAATTTGATTTTATATTGAAATTTTCTTTTCAATAATTTTTCGCAAAACCAACCTAAGGGTGCCATATTAACCAAAACCAACTTGCCACATGGCATTGCTGGCGCCATCTATCTGCAGCAGTTGGCATCGCTAGCGCCACATTGGAAATTTGACAACAACAAACAACCCTAGGGTTGCCAAGTTTTGCTATATGATTCGCACGGAAATATTTTTAAACTTTGTATTTTAATTTTGGGTAACATTACTTTAATTTAAATTATAATTTTAGCATGAATCATAAAACTTATCCCACAATAAACACATTTCAATCAAAAATCAAATTAATTCAAAACTAAAATATTAGAAATTTTTTTGCGCGTGAATCAAACTTGTTTGCTGGGTCTTGGTCCCAAATGGACCAATTCTCTTTCCCTCTAAGAAAATGAAATCTCTCCTAGTTCTGGGACACCGACGGATTTTTCGAGAGATTTGCAATCAACCGAAGACAAAATCCTTAGAGATTTCCAGGACACCGCCGATGATATCGGATGGAACTGCCCTCCTTAAACTTATATCATGACATAGGCTCTAAGACAAGGGATGCCCAGAGCCGGGTTACGTCAGAGTAGACAGCAATACAAATTAAGAAAATATTTCTCCAGCAAAAACCAGATGAAATAGAAAGAGAAGACCGTTGGGTGCGTGCTTGTAACTATCTCATCGCTAGTCACTAACAAAAAAATGTACGGTGAAGATCACCTATTCTTATTATTATGTGGGTACGATTTTACGTAGTTTTGATGAGCGCGGCTATGGCTATGCGCAAGTCAACAACGAAAGAGCGCATAGGCCGTGGACACCCCTGACTTAGACTTACCAACACTGGAGCATAGACGCTGAACCTTGCTTACAATGTTACTGCAGAAGCTTAGAAAGGGAAATATTGACCCTGAGTATTTTATTGCACCATCAAGACTTTCAAGATAAAACGTTCCAAACTTTTCAATGAGCAAGTCTATTGGCACTTGGTAGTAACATAAGTATTTTCAACCAGCAAAAAAAAATAATAATAAATTGTAGTCGACGAGTTTGATTGTGTTTTTCGGTATTTTTTAGATTTGGAACGCTTCTTTTGTAAATTTTTAGTGTAAAATATAATTTTTTGTTTTGTTCTTAAAGTTTGGTTTAGTATTCAGTTACTTCTTTGCAAAGAATAGTGTGAATATACTTACGCCACATAATCCACCACCCAGTAGTAGGGCCAATAGGTGTCAACAAACACATAAATATCGGTCATAACAGTTGTCATATTGGATATATCAGATCTTTCTGGAAATGGAAAATAGTCCATAATGCCTGCAAATAAGAAGAACACGCTTTATTGTTAACTTTACTTTTCAACAGACTCTCTTTACACAAAACAGGGGAACCACTCATAAAAACCAAAAACTCTTTAGTATTATTAAAATGGGGGAGGGACTTTATTCGCTTCTACTTTTTTGCACTGAAACTTACAACTTAAATACAAAAGAAGGTTATGTAATAATAATTTAAAAACTTTGAACATTCTACTGCAACGATTGCTGTATTATTAGAGCCAATAGTAGGGTCATTACACTAGCGGCCAATCCGGAAACGCCACTGTAGCAGCCCATATTCACCATTGATACCATATAACGCCATTGATCGGGTCTCTGGCAGGCATCCTGTGTGCAGGAGGTGGTATTAATGCTACCAGCCTGTACAGAAAGAAACAGATCCGGACACTGGGTGATGGTATAGTAACCATTGCAAGCGCTGGACAGATCATACGAATAACTATTGCCATTAACTTGCACACAAGTTTGTTCCACACCCGAAGTGGTCGAAGTGGTGGAGTTCTGCTGGGGCCATTGATAGGTACGCGATGAACAAATGGTGTAAGCACCGCCGTTTTGCGCTTGGATGGTCACATAACGATTTGAGCCACCTCCAAAGAAATAGTTGGAGGAAATCCGATAGAAGTTCACTTTTCCGGGACTCACATATTGAGCATTTTGATCCGAGCCCGTGCTAGAAGTGATCCAATTGGCACCACAGCGTGGATTGACCAGGCGACGTTGCACTAAAAAGGATAACAAAATTAGTAAAGCTAAGCTGAAATATTGAACAAAACTTGCGGCTTACTTTTGTTTATACGCTGAGCCACTGGACCCGAAGAACTGGGCACCGAGCTGCCTAAGTTCAATGTAAACAGATCCTGTGAAGGTTCACGCACAAAGCTGGCAAATCGCTGTATACTACCGCCGCCATAGTAAATGAAGCGCAGATCGGGTATCTGCTCATAAATGTATTGAATTTCGGTTGTAGCATAACTCGAATCGCCATCATTCACAGTAGCCATATTAGGCATAATTAGAGCCACCAGAGAATGTCCACTAATGGATGCATTGGTCTGCTCTGCATTCATCAAGGATTGTGTAAGATTTTGGATGGTACGCAAGACGTTGGGTAGATTAAAACCTTGGGTATCTGTTTGGGGGTAGAGAGAGAAAGTCAATTAGAAGAACGGTGAAAGATGCAAACGAACTTACGTAGAGCCTGAGTGGTAACATTCCACTGTTGATAGACATCGGTTATATAGTTGGTGGTATTGACTATAACTGAACCATCGGATGCAGCCAACATGGTAACGGTACTGGCATAGGGATGTATATTCAGCTGCTGTAGCACATAGCTGTCGAGTGAGAGAAGAAGCTTTAGTGAGCAGGAAAGATGTAAACGACTTAGGGTTCGTTCAGATACACTGCAGGATGTCATATTTATTTGAGCCAGTTGCTGCCACACAAGTGTAAACACCTGCCAGTGTAGTGCCAGTTGACTGGTGTCAGAGAAGCCGACTAGAACTATACAATATAATAAAAACTTACGCCACATAATCCGCTATATTTTTATACTGCCAAGAGGTATCCAGAAAGATGTATAAATTGGTCATGGGTGTAATGACATCGGTCAAATCTTGATTGGTGCTGGCCGTGCAGGAAACATCGTTCAGGGATTGCGCTTAAATAGAAAAGGAAATACAAAAAGAGTGGCTAGGAATGGTGACCTAAGAGTGGTTCCACTAACATTTTTCCCCCCATCCAATAAAAACTCAAATGCTACTTACGCACATAGGTGACCAAAGCGGCACTGGCGGATTGGGCAAACTGTTGTATAACACTCGGTTGTAGCGTCACCTTCAATTGCATCTCTCCATCCAGAACTTGCGCAAAAGCACTAGTCTGATCTACTATATCCTGTGAAGGTGCCACATTTGTAAACTGATTCTGACGACCGCAGGCATTGATGCCCGAGCTGAGTACACCGTTTGTAGAGTAGTACATTCTCAGCAATTGGGACAACTTCAAATTGGAGGCCTGTGTACGCCAGGGTACCACATTTTTGGCCAATATTAAGCCATCCAGACCACCGCGTATCTCCGCATCGGTGGCCTCCAGATTATAGCGTTGCGACAGGAAATACCAGTGCGGCAGTACGGTATCATTCCAGCCACCTGTGGCACCCACCGAGGCGACATTGTTATCCGTAACTGGCACCTGGACTAGCGTCACCTCGGCTAGATCACCCGACAGAGTGGCTGCCCAACGATTGTCTATGCTGTTGGGGTTGGACTGCGATTGGGCGCGTCCCCGTCCTCTTCTCTGACTGCCCAAGGCCAGTAAGGTGTTCACTTGTACATTCTGTTGCTGTACACCCGCAGCTATGCCGGCTATGACAGTGCCCGCAGAGACCGTACCCCAGGGCGTACGCACCAGGCCATCTTCCACAGGACACTGACTCGTTCCCTCTGATCCTGCATAAGCCCAATCTGACTCATTGTCCAGCTCACCGAATTGTGCATAGTTCGAGGAACGTCCACGCTTTGCCTTACGTTCGATCCACTCCACATCGCCTATAAAATTACTTTCCTCCTCCTTCTTTCTCAAAGATCTGGGTAGTCGCTGGGCACGGTATTGCGACAATTGATTGCACACGCTGTTCTCGTCACCACGCTGCCTGGTATCAAAGGTGCTGGAGAGCATAAAGTGCAGCGAACAGCGTTCCACTTGGCTTAAACTGTTGTTGGGAAAATTATTGGCATTGCCGGGTATCAAACGGGAGAGCAGTAGACGAAATTTGGGAAACTGAAAGCCGGTGGGGCTATAGGGTATCACTCCTTGGATATTTGTGGTGATACCCGGTGCACGCTTGATGCCATCCTGACGGAAACGATGCAACAACGACACGGCCACCGTGCGCATATCTGCCTGAACTCCGGAACTGGCATAATTATTCTCCACCTTCTCGATCAAAGAGATCAGCGTATCCATATTGGCGGGTAGTCGGTTATCGCGATTCATAAAGTAGGAGGTGTTATAACATTCCACCAAAGAGGGAGGAATCTGCAACATGGCATTCTCCTGTGACTGGGCCAGGCCTAGTAGAAAGACCAGACCCAGACAGACGGCGGCTGCCCTGAATTGAGTTGATTGCATTGCTGGTCGTTGGTAGAAAGCTGGAAGTAGGAGAGACCAAATATTAGTTACAAGTAATGACCCTGGCCCAAAAAAGGTTGACTCAGCTAAGTCCCCCCTGCCTACTAAACGCTGATAAGCGCACACACAATTAACAGTGTCTGATTTACACGCCTGCATTCCGTTGCCCTGGGCTTTTGATATCGCTAGTCAATCTTATCGTTAACCAAATATATGATTAGTCAACTGGTAGGGCTTTCAGATGTCTTTGTGTTTAAACAATGTAGGTGTACGGATATTGATCTAATAAATTTCAATTTAGAGTTTTTTGAAATGCCGCAACTTGGGTCAGGTGCCCATTCAATATATTGAGAGAAGAGTTGACAAGACTCAGGCAAGCAGGAAAGTCTTTGTTGATCTAGGTTAGTCATACTGTCATATTTGTATGCTTCGCACAAAAGTAAGAAATCGCAGCGTTTCTTCATCTAAGCTCGCCTACAACAGAGTAAGACTTATGATCACTGCTCATCACCAGCAAACTTTTCGAGAGACATGTACTGAATCGTCCTAGAATACCTCTTGCTAAACATTGCTTCACGAGCTTATTGGAGGATTCAGAACGTACGTCCACGCTTGTGGTAGGAAACTTAGGCTTTAAAACTCGCTGAAAACAGTCCCAGTGCAAGGGAAAATGTCTAAGCTGATATTGGAAAGTCCAACTAATGGGAAAAAGTTCGTCCCATAATGGGGAAAATGCACGGAAAATGTTGTATGGAAAACCAAAATGATTACCCGATTGACTTGAAGCTTTGAAGGCATACCGATCCTTTTATATTGTACTCCTGTTTTTTTCCAGATTTTGCCCAGAAGCTTGGAACGCATAAAAGGAATCATCTCCGACCTCAGAGCAGAGCAGAGTCGACTGAGCTTTGTCCTTCCATCGGTCCGTCTGTCTGTTTCTACGCGAACTACTCTTTCAGTTTTAAAGATATCAAGCAGAAATTTTGCACAGAGTAATCTTTTAGCTGCACACTGCACATATGTATATCGGAACCGCGCTGCCACAGAAAAATTTTCTGTTTCGGTAAGCTTTGCTGTAACAAAACATCGGAAAAAATGAAATCAATCCGCTCGATTCGTCGACAGGAACACGGCCTTTATCGATAGTCAAGAAATCTTGATCAATGGTCTGATAGAAATCCAACATGTTTGCTGCCTACTGAAATTCTCCACAGATTGGACGATTTTAGGCAAGCGCTTATTTCATTGGCAGCAACTGATCTTCACAGGGTTTGGCGGAAATCGACATACAGTAAAATCATTGCGCCTTCAAAACATCTCGAGTCATGGTGCAGATCTTTTAATTGTTTGCTCAAGTGCTTCCAATGCGCGTTTGTGCGCCATTGTGCATTCGTCCCAAATGATAATTTTAGACGATACTGAAACTATGCCCATTGCGGAGTGATTTGCAAAGTGACATGTGGGTTGTTCAATAGTTTGAAGGCTTAACAGCAATTTTAAAGCTGAGTGATCTGTACAGCATCCTTCTACCAATGTGGCCGCTATTCCGGAAAAAGCAAATGCAACACAATTGAAAAATATTCAATCTTTATGATACTCAAACTCATTATAGAATTTGGCGAATTTTCGCCATTTTTTGACCGATTGTCCTTCATATAAAAATATAATAACAGGCACGGTCCAGTTCTGGGGTGGTGTGATCTTTGTTTGGATCTCTTGTCCTGCTTTTGAAAGCATTCAAAACATCTGCGATTTTTCAATGGATATTCCGTGTAAGAATCCATTCCTATTTTGGTAGAGACTCTAATATGTTTTCGTTTCCTAAAAACAGTAAAATTGGCTAGTCATTTGTAATAAGCCAGCAACAAAATTCTAAAGAGTTCTAAAGAATTTTGTTGCCTTGTGTAATTGGCCAATTTCGCTGTATTTTTGACCTTTTAAACATGTTTTAATAGTATGTATTTGGGGTAGGCACCTGGTTGGATTTAAGTCAAAGTGGTTGTTAGCCGTCCGCCTTAAGGTCGAGATTTGATTACAATTCAATAATCATCAGAAATAATCAACAATGATATGATCATATGAACACACAGTAGATTAAGGTTACTCAGACAGACTGTTTCGTCCCGATTCCTCCAGGACTCGTCAGTGAGATTTTAACCACTTCCACACCAACTGTCATTAACAAATGTCTATATAAGCCACGCTGGGCCGAATAACGACTTGTGAATCATAAGTTTTTTTCATTTTTCAGTTCATGCGGCTATTAATGCGGGCTTTAATTGCTTCAGCCGAAAGTTATGCAATGTTGTTGGGGGTTATGTCCAAATGTCACATGTATTTGTTGTTTTTAATGGCAACCCTCCAGTAGGGCTGGGGTCAGTCACAGTATTTGCGACAACCCAGCGTTGCTCTTTGTACGGTGATGCGTCGTGACGATAACGATTGAGGCTTATGTCGCTTCTCTGCAAGGCATTCCGTTCCTGCATGGCATTGCGTTGACCTAGTGTGCCCGGAAAGCCGTTAAGACATCGCCTTGCAAAATACGTCAGTCGAACACATTGTAAGGGGTATAAGGGTGGGTCGACGGCCGTCACAAAATCGTCGACGGAACGTTAATACATCGTTGGTCGGCAGTACTAGAGGGAACTTTTAGACTTCTGAGCATCGCAACAGACAGAGATAATAGGCCAAGAATTTGTTGTATACATTTAAAGGATATTTTAATAGTTATTCTGTTATGCGGGGCGGATAAAAATCCAACAAATCAAAAAATTCAAGAATCATACAAATCCGTCCAGCCATTCTTAAGTGTTACTAACCCCACTATGTTTTAAATATATAGACAGATTGGTTGCGTTCACCAGCATAAATCGATGACCAAAACTCGATTAATTTTGTTAGATTGTGGTGGTGAACACGCCCATTGATAGATATACATATAGGGGACAAGACGGCTCTTCTTAAATCTAATCACAAGCCTTTGATAAGGTAAAGGGATGACAAGATTTCTCTAACCAAATAAATTTCCAGCCATTTTTCGGTACCAACATAATGTTACGCACTGATTAATTCAATAAAAATCTTGAATTTTACTTAAGTTCGATTTCATTTTTTACGCCGTATCTTCAAGAGTTCCTTGAGGTATAATATTATTTGACATTTTCTTTTCTGACAGTTAAACGAAAGGTTGTGCTATCTTTCACTAGCTAAGACCCTTTAAGACTATAAGAGGGAGATCAATAAAGGTTTATGAACATATTTTACAAGCTATACGCGTTGTAACTAGACTGAGATTTAAAAAATGGAATCATATAATAAAAAATAAAGAAAAGATAACTTCGGCTCGGCCGAAGTTTTTTACCCTTGCAGCTCGATTTTCTAACTAAAGCTCTATTTACACGACCTGATCGCTCAGCTGAGCAACTCAGGTGACAACTCAGGTCAGCGTTTACACATGCCTGAGTAGCTCAGTTGTGAATTGGCCGCGCAGATTGCCCATTTTGGTTTTTATATCCACAAGTGATTTGCACTCAATATGTGCAGCAAAATTTCCCGAAGTGGCAATCCGTACGATCTGTTGCACCTACAATGTGGGATTGGATGAGTCATACAGTGCAGGCTCAGCCCCATACAAGTAAAAAAGGCGCGTTACATTAATTTAAATGTTTTATTTCAATAAGCCGTGATTTGGCAACGCTCGCACACTTCAATCAGGCAACCCTATGACGCTTAGCTGAGTGGTCAGGTCAATTAGAACCGGTTCTATTTCATACAGTGCTTCACACTCTCTTTAGTATCAGGTTAAAAAATTAAAATTAAAAAATAAAAATTTAAAAAAAAAAAAAAAAAAATAAAAAAAAAAAAAAAAAAAAATAAAAAAAAAAAAAAATAAAAAAAAAAAAAAAAAAAAAAAAAAAAAAAAAAAAAAAAAAAAAATAAAATAAATTAAAAAAAAATAAAAAAAAAAAAAAAAAAAATATAAAAAAAAAAAAAAAAAAATAAAAGGGGTTAAAGAAAAAAAAAAAAAAAAAAAAAATATTTTAAAAAATTGGGAAAAAAAAAAAAAAAAAAAAAAAAAAAAAAAAAAACAATAGTTTTAAAAAAAAAAAAAAAAAAATATCAATAAACAAAAAAAAAAAAAATTAAAAAAAAAAAAAAAAGAAAAGGGCCCCACACAACATGTTTTTTCCCAAGTGTTTTTTTTACCTAAAACAGTTTTAGGGTCTATTTCGATTCGTTGAACATATTTTAAAAATCGTTCTCGGATCTATATTTGATGTATATTTCTTTTCAAAAAAGTCACCGTTTCGGATTACAAACATACTTATGTGGTACACCTCGCTTTGATTTGTTTTGCGTCTGATTACTTTTAAATATAGTTTAAGGTTCAACAATTTATCCAAGATCTTCTAATACTATAATAAGGTCTTCGTAATGTGTCACTTCCGCCACTTATTATTGTAATTTTCTTACTACACCTTAAATTTTTCGAGACTGACGTCATCCTTTATTTATAGTGTTATCATTTATCAATTTCACAAATACAAATCCATAAAACCGCTCTGTAAACGCGCATGAGTCAAAAGTATCATAGGTACGTGTGTGTATATGCACTCAATATCCATTATCAGCAATAACTGTATCAATTTGAACAAAGAACTTCTGCCATATACATAGTTTTGGTACCATTAGTGGCAAAAACTATTGGTCAACCACTTGAATAACCATCTTTTGTGAGTCAGAATATCACACAGTTTTTTTTTATATGATTTCACTATGATACGATTTAAGTCACTACGATAAGATAGCAGTTTACTGTTATATATATTAAACTAAGGTTAGATGTAACCTTTATAATTAGAGTTTTGATTAAAGTTGGGTTTTATACACAGAATTTTGATAGTTTTGTCTGGGTTTTATTTGAATTCACTTTAAAATACTGTCTAAGTGTTGTAATCGAATTTTGGGAGAAATTTAAGAATTTTCCGTGTTTTTTCCGTCTTTACCTTGTTCCACCTGTTAAACTATTCGTACTGAATTTTCGTTTCTTGGGCCAACAGGTGCCTCGCCCATGCCCATTCGCATGTGTTGTAATCTCGGCGACTTGCTTATCAGAGTTGCCTTCGTGTGATTGTGTGTGTGTGTGCGCTCTCTGCAAATACCAAATGTTAGTGATAAGATAATGGTCATTTTGGAACTGGGTGAATAATACCCCAACAAAACACAAAAAGGTTGTGCAAATCGCTTAAAGAGAGAGATTTCTTCTAACGTGATACTAAAATAGGACCTTTCCTATAGAAAAATTCAATATGCCATAGAGTGTTGTCAGATCAGCTTTTTTTCTAGTCAAATATAAGGAAGTTTCCATACGTAAGAGTTAAAATAAAAAATGAAAAAAAACTTAAATTTTATGGGTCTTTTTACATTTGTCACATTTGCAGTTGGACTGCCTTAAGGGGTACTCCTCGCAATTGACACGCAACATGGCTTATTATTTTCTTTGCTTATAACTAACTAGAGCTGGAATCATGCGCTTTTGAGCGTCTTTGCTTTGTTTTCAAGAAAATAGAGCTCGAAGGATATATTCCAGATTTTCCGGGAGAATCTTTGTGAAAATTGGTTATAAAAATTAGAACAGATATTATTAAAATATGTTGCAAGGCGCTCTTGGGCTACATCTAGACTTAGTTTTCGAAAATGTTATATAATTTTAATTTTTTTATTTAACCTATTTTTGGCTAAGTTTACAGCCTAAAAGTTGACATCACTAATGGCATTCTTTGAGCTTCAACTCAGTAGCGCCATCTATTGACGTGGGTAAGCTAGTGGCGACCTCTTTCTATCATTTAATGCATACTTAAGATAAGTGGCGCCATCTGCAGCTGATTTTAACATTAGGCAAGTTCCCAATTCTACTTCCTCTGCCACTTATCGTACACGGAATTGAACTAGTTTCTCGCAGCACAAAAATGAAAGCGTAAAGAAATTGGCAAATTTCGAACACGAACAGCTGTACATTAAGTTAATTTACCTTAGTTCTGTGATCAATGAATTGCATTTAAGTCTTTAATTGAATCCAAAATAATTTTTTTGTTAAACGTCTCGAGAAATTGGCAGTGCCAGCCTAAACCAAAAGTAAGACGTGAAAGTCAGCTTCTCTCATTTTCGATTGTTTCGTTTTATTCGGCGGTGTCCCACAAATCTCTTCCAACCAAATTCCAACCCAAAACCAATTCTCGGTGTCCTAGAAACCTCCTTCGGTTGGTTTCAAATCTCTAGTGATTTAGGTAGAGATTTTGCTAAATTCACCGCTAAAACTATTTTTATAAGTAAAATTAGTTTTGGAAATGTAAACTACATTATTTTACTGGATAGGCTGCATCAAATAAATAACATGTTTAATTTGATTTAATATTGAAATTAGCTTGTTAATAATTTTTCGCAAAACCAACCGAAGGCTGCCATATCAATCAAAACCGTCGTGCCACTAGATGGCGCCACCGGCCTCACTAGAGCCGCATGGGAAATTCAAAAACTACAAACGTGCCAACAAATTCTGCTCAATGATTGGCGCGCAAATATTTTTAAATTTTTCATGTTAATTTTGGGTAACGCGACTTAAATTTAAATTATAATATTAGCATGAATCATTAAACTTATGCAACAACTAACAGATTTCCCTTTAACATCATTTTAATTCAAAACTAATATAAGGGAAATTTTTTTGGGCGTGATGCAGCCCTGTTTTGTGAGATGGACAATTATTTTGAACCCAATTGGACCAATTCTCTTTCCCACTAAGAAAATGAAATCTCTTGAAGTTCTGGGACACCGACGGATTTTTCGAGCGATTTGCAAACCAACCGAAGACAAAATCTCTAGAGATTTGCAGGACACCCCCGTTTGTACTAAAAAGTTATGCTTGTTGGCCGATGAATTGAAAAGTAATTGGCAAAATACGCACTCGTACAGTAGGCAAGTGTACATTAAGCTAATTTTTCTTATTCTTAAATCATTTTAGAACTTATTTATAGAATATTTATTGCATTTTAGTTTTTAACTAAATTAAAAATATTTTATTTGTTGGAAGTGCCAGACAAAACGAAAAGTAAAACGTAAAAGGCAGCCTCTTTCATTTCCAAACATTCCATTTTCGATGGTTTCCCTAGATTCTCTCGTGCCCATTTCGTTAGGCCAGTGGTTTGACAAAAGTAAAATGTAAGCAATTTCATTCGGAATTGAGAACAGCAAAGCCAAATCGAAACGGAAGTGCGTTGATATTGAAAAGGTAAAATTTTGACATATGTACACACTTTTTCCGGAGTGGCTCAGTGGTTAGTGTGCGCGACTGCTGAGCATGAGCTCGTGGGTTCGATCCCGCCTCGGAACATCTAATGAAAAGTTTTTCTTTGAATAAAACTTTACACCCGCCACCTGGGGCGCAGCATTGCAGTAATTGCTGAGAAAGCCTCAAAACTCGTTGGGTCGGCGTTAAACTGTGGTCTTTCTTTGTGCTAAAATTAAAAAAAAAAGTGGTTATTACAAGCCGATTTTATCTTTATTTCGAAAATATATATATATTGGATATTTTTAAAAAATATAATTTTCTTTAGAATAATCAGGTCCAATACGAAAAAAAGTAATAGGAAGTGTCAATAGTTCAAGACAACAGAAGTGTTAATTCAAAACTTTCAAATGAGCGCCAACAGTTTTAATTGTTGGAACTGCAAAAAATCGAAAATCGATTTTTGTGAGAATCAAAATATTTGTTTAAGATGAACATTTGTGCTGATTTTGGTACTATTGGTATCTCAGCATGTTCTTAAAGGTACATATGGGCATTTAGACAGAAAGGTAAGCCGAGGCCAAAAAATTAAAAGTACTTAAAAAACTTTTGTTGATCATATTTTTATAGCTAAACAATTAAATTAAACTAGTTTAAGCCAATCTTACATTTATTCATATTCCATTTCGAGATTTTCAAATGCAAAGTCAAGCAATCACCATTTTTTCTTATTTTTATCATTCTTTAAAATTTAACCTATTGAATTTATTTCAAAAGATTCTAATAAAAATCGTTAATACCGATAAAAAAAATCCATAAAAAATCATGTGGATATCTTAAACAGTTCAAAAGCTATGATTTTTGCAACGTATTTTGGGGGAAAGGCCTCACTATGCATTGCCTGTATGTATTTTAATACCCGCCCCCTGTACGCTTGTCTTCACACACAACGTAAACAACTACCATCAAATTTTTGGCGAACAGTTTTACGGCGTTTATTTTTAAATAGAGGTTTTTTTCCAGCGCTTTTTAGCTTTCTTTAATGTTAATCATAACAAAGCTCTGTTATTTTGTTCTTTTCTGTTAGGTTAAATGAATTTGTAACAGTGATATCGATGTCAACTCATAAAGTGCTGTTAGCGTGAATCGATAAGAAAAATCGCTATCGACGGTGGTCACACTAAATCCATAATTAATTTGTTAGTTTTTGTATTGAATCGAACGCGACGCGTGATCTGCTCTCCACCTCCGCACGGGAAAAATGTTAATTAATCCGTGGAACTGATATGTGCAAACGAAAACCGACAAAGCAAAGCGCGTACAGAAAACACAATTGAGGTGGTGGGGGCGAGACAAGGAAAGCGTCAGCAGACTCGCATTCTCTGACTCAACGTCGGGCAGCGCAGCTCAGCAGCAGCAGCACAAACTCCGTTCCGTAGATAAACCGCAATCAATGCATACTAACTAACACGCGCACACACACACACACACACACGCGTCATGTCACACCTACCTATCCCTCTGTATGGCTTCGCCATATTTTTCATGGTTTTCTGGTTTGGCACTTGGCTGGTCCATCTTATAGCCATTTGCTATGGCAAATTCAAGCTGCATAAGAAATCCTGCAAATTGCCCACAGAGTCCTCACCACTGCCGGGGGTGTCGATACTGAAACCTCTGATGGGAGTGGATCCCAACTTGCAGCATAATCTGGAGACCTTTTTCACCATGGACTATCCGCTGTATGAGCTGCTCTTCTGTGTGGAAGATAAGGAGGATGCGGCCATCAAGGTGGTGCAGGGACTTTTGGATAAAT
Organism: Lordiphosa collinella; assembly: GCA_018904265.1. Classification (NCBI taxonomy): domain Eukaryota; kingdom Metazoa; phylum Arthropoda; class Insecta; order Diptera; family Drosophilidae; genus Lordiphosa; species Lordiphosa collinella. The sequence goes on along the minus strand of JAEIFV010000444.1, from coordinate 76,471 downwards.
ATCCCCTCATGGATGCCAAGCTATTTGTGGGTGGCTCCAATGTGGGCGTGAATCCCAAGATAAACAACATCCACCCCGGCTATCAGGCGGCTAAATATGATTTTGTCATGATTTCGGATAGTGGCATCAAAATGAGGAACGACACGCTGCTGGACATGGTAAGGAATATGTCGGAGCGACATGCCCTGGTGCATCAAATGCCCTTCACCAGCGATCGAGAGGGTTTTGCGGCCACCTTCGAGAAGGTCTTCTTTGGCACCGTACAGAGTCGCATCTACTTGAGTGCCGATGTCCTTGGGATTAACTGTCACACAGGCATGTCCTGTTTGTTAAGAAAAGCGGTCATCGATCAGCTAGGTGGACTGCGTGCCTTTGGCTGTTATCTGGCGGAGGATTTCTTTATAGCCAAACGGGTGACAGAGCTGGGCTGGAAAATGCGCATCTCTAACCAACCTGCCCTGCAGAATAGCGGCCAGTGTGACATTGGCAGCTTCCAGGCGCGTCTCATACGTTGGGCCAAATTGCGTGTGGCCATGGTGCCCACCACCATACTGCTGGAACCGCTGTCCGAGTGCATGATACTGGGTGCTTTTGCGGCCTGGTCTGCCTCGCTGTTGTTCAGCTGGGATCCGCTGGTCTTCTATTTGGTGCACATACTCTGCTGGTTTCTCTCCGACTGGCTGTTGCTCAGCATAGTGCAACACGGCTCCATGCCCTTTCACAAATTCGAATTTGTGGTGGGCTGGCTGTTCCGCGAACTGACGGGTCCGTATCTGTTTCTGTGTGCTCTGTGGAATCCCTCAATACGTTGGCGCACCCGCACCTATAAGCTGCATTGGGGTGGCATGGCCTATGAACTGGATCCAGCTCCAGCGACTCCGCCCGCCGCCGAACAACCTGAAGCGCCCACATTAGCCCACGTAGCCGCTGTGGCAATGGAGGATCCCTATCCTTCAACGGTGACTGCAAAACATCGTCTGCTTGGATCGTAGCAGCAGCAGGACTTACTAGAACTAGTTAGTTGGTTTAGGTTTTTTGTACTTTGGAGTAACTGAAACGTGGACTGCAAACAATTGAGCGATTACTTAGTATTATTAGCTAAAAACAAGAAAAAAACAACTAATCTACAATTAAGTGAGGGCACACACCGAGAGTAGCCACCGTTTACACTGACCAAAACTGATGGGTTGAGTTTACACTGCTTGACACATGACCCAGTAGGACTTTGCAGAATTTGGTTCCCAAGAGAAGGCAATTTTTCATACTTGTTTTTCCGGGAAAAGTCACTGCATAATTTCTTAAGTATGATTGAATTTAAAAAATCTTTTTTTTGTCACTACATTCTTGGAAGTCAAAATGGCACTTTAACATAAAACCGTCCCTTCTCTGGGTTGTTCTTAAGGAAGCAATCTCTGACGATTTCACGCCCTAACAAAAGCGAATGGAACATTGTATTTCTTGGGAACTACATCATCGGTGAAAAAGAAGTATAAAAGATACGCTCACACGCAAAATTGTCAGTTTGTCATGCGTCAAACAGTCTAAACGCAGCCTAAAACCCGTTTACATCTGTGAGAAAAAATGTAGATTGACAGTAATGTAACGTAGGCTAACAGTTAACCCGTGCTTACACGGGCAGATTTGTAAACTTTTGGTTTGCACTGACATTTTTTTTTTAAGAGAAAAATTATTAACTTAGAACTGTGAGTAGATTTGTAAACTGTTAAGAACTCTGAGTAGACGCACAACTAGAGACTCGAATGGTGTGCGTTTGTGTATGAAGAATGAACTAAAAAGAACAACAAATTAATTTATAAACTTTTTAGTCCTGTATCCAGATGTGAATTAATTCGATAAAAGTAAAAATTTCATACAAAAATTACAATATGAAAATTTTTCTTTACATCGAATCAATTCACATCTGGGTAGAGGCCCTTAGAAGTTAAAGCCTTGTTCCTCAAAGAGGTGGAGAACTATCGATAGCCAGCGATAGTTTATTCGCAAACCATCAATAGCTTTCGATAGTAATTTAATTTAAAGAAATACGCTTCAAAATACTCAGATGTCAAGTTTTAAACTAGAAAATGAAACTTAATTTCAAAAAAGTCATTATTCATTTACATGCAATAACTAAATTTTTTTTTAGGCAATGCAATTGGGGTTTTCACGACCCCCAGTTAAGCTGTGAAGTTGTTGAATTGGGAAAAAAAAGTTTTTACAAGACGAAAACTAGAAAATGAAAATCGCTACGCCCGGAGTTGAGCCACGGAATTGTTAAATTGAGGAATTTTACAATTTTTGTAAACATGTCAGCAGAATTGTTTTGATTTATTCTTCTTGTTTTCGACGTAAATGTTCCCAGCAAGCAATATGTTCGTTTTCTGACACTTTTTATGAGCATTCACTGTCAAAATGTGGACAAAAAAGTGTCTGGAATGAGGGCATGCTTAACCGAATGCACACTTATTGCTTTATGGGAAAATACTCAGAATTATTGTTAACAATTATAACATTCAGTGAATGTTCTCCAAAATGTGACACTGGAACAAGGCTTACTTAAAAGAAAATATAAAAATTGAAATATCAAATTGTAAACATCAGATTTGTTGCGACTATAAGGCTGAGTTTACACTGTTCGAAACATGAGACACACGGCCCTGTTCCGAATTTCAAGCCGATGTTCGTGTAAACGTTAGTTCTAAATAGCTTAAACTTTACAATGTTATATGAAAGGTAACAAGCATATCAACGGTTACTAGATCAGGTTTAAGGAAAACTGGAATTGCTTAAGCAGTTGAAACCGATTGGATTCAATTCATCAAAAAGAGACGACCTGATCTAGTAACCACTGACATACTTCTTACTTTTCATTTTGTGAACCTTAAATTCGAGAAAGCAGCGATTACAAGAAAACCAACTCGGAATTCGGAACAGGCCCGATAATAATCAAGTAGATAATCTGCATGTTAACTAAGATTATCATGCTTCGAGCGCCGTACAGTACCTAATTCTGTACAAGGATTTTCTGCAAATCTATAGAGATTTTCGTATTATTGCTCATACAGTTTCGTTTCAAAATACAAACGTTTATACGAAACTATAACAAGATTTTTGGAACATCCCCCATATACTCGTTGCTTGTAAAACAGATAGAAAACCATCTTGTTAGACATTCTTAATTTAGATCAATGAGTCTATAAAAGCTAGAGTAGCCAAATCTAAACATATATTTTGATATATATTTTATTATATCTAAACGCTCCAACGATTCTCAAGAGCAACTTATCAAACATTCTCTCTTTAAAAAAAGCCTCTGATTTCTAATTTCTATTCTCAAATCTCAAATTTCTGACTTAAGAAAAAAAATACCTAAGATAATCGTTACATTTGTTTTGACTTGAAAATCACATTTTAGCCAGTGTAAACGGGCCCCTAGAAAACTGACACGTGATTTTTCCCCCCCAAATATAATAATGTAAATATACCCCATAAAAGGAACATTTTTTTGCTAACTATGCTTAACTATACTTAGAAAAAACTAAAGCCTGGACTGTAATTTTGTGTACTTTTGATTTGAAATCATGCTTAAGTCAATGCCAACGCCATTAATTAGAGCCTAAGTTGAGAAGTGGCAAAGAGTAGTCTGGATTTTTGTATATACAAGTAAAGCCCTTTCTATATAATTTGTACATTTTGTAGAATTTTAGTTAGTTGCTTTATTTTGCTGTTGCTTTATTTATAACTTATATACACACATAAATATAATTTAATTAAGTTATTTAGTTAATATTATTTGAAGTTTGAAAATGCCATCGAATAAATCTAATTTAAATGATCAAGCATTGAAAATGATTTACAATTACATATTGTTTGTTTTGTTCTATCAATTGTTTTTGGGTTCTAGGCTGAGTCAGCCTATTTAAACAAGTTGGGCGTAGTAAAAGAATGCGGGAATTACTGACTGAGTCACATATTGTTATCACTGACAACATTGAGTTATCTTCAATTCCATTAAGGAACTCTCGGATGATCACATGAGGCAGAACTTTATTTCTTATCTTAATGAGCATAAGTGGAAACCATAACAAGAAAATTATATATTCATACATATGTATGTACGAGTATGTAGTATAAATTGCAAATATATACCGTTTAGTCTGGGCATATCAGTTGCAAAGCAGAAAAGTTACATGTTTTGCATAGAAAAGGGTGAAAAATTCTTAGTTGTAGCATAAAAGCAAAACAAATTGATATTTTCAATTATATTATTTAGCCTAAATTCCCGGTTGAAAACCTTTGTATTATTTAATAAAAACAATTCTAAATACAATACAATTATTTAATAAATGAAAATTTCTACATAAATTAAATTTAATAAACTGATTGGTGTAGGTGGTTGGTAAGGTTGGGTAATTTGTAAAATGGCTTGACACACCCCCAAAGGGCCAAAGCCGAGCCTCTCTCAATCTCTTGGCTTGTGCGCTTCTAATTTTCGCACAAGAGAAAGGGACCTACAGCTTAACGCCGAATCCGAACGGCAGTTTGAGAAGCTTTTGCATGGCTAATGACTACAAAGCTGGCGCCAACAGCAGAGAGGGGTGACCGGGTGTAAAATTTATTCAAAGAAAAAACTTTTTCATTAGATGTTCCCAGACGGGATCGAACCCACGACCTCTTGCACAGCGGTCGCGCACACTAGCCGCTGAGCCACCCGGCTAGTGTTTAACAGCAAATTGGATGGTTAGATTGGGTGATCAATTTAATAATGTAAGAGTTTAGCAGCAAAACTTTGCGGTGAAACGTAAACTACATCTCAAACTTTAGACATTTTTGTTCTTTCTTTGTGTTTAAGAATATTCAATAAAGCAAGTAAGTATGTATTAATGCCGAGACGAATTTCCTGTTCGACCACCTTGAAGTTTTTAAGTTTTGAAAGTCATGTTGGTTTGGAAAACACTTTTTTCGATATTTTTAGACTTGGATACTTACAAATATTATTATAAAAGCAAGGGATTAACCAGGCACACTCTTATCAGCTTTAATAAACTCAGAACCGTAACTGATATTTCTAGTTTTTTGTGCACAAGCATCTGAAAACCGATTTTTCTGGTACCGAAAAGAATCGGAAACTTGTACCATTACCATTAGGTTCTGAGAGCGACAAAGCGGACGCCTAATTAGTTTTACAAGACTTTTACTCAACTAGGCTTAAATGTAAGCTGTTAAGGGGGAAAGCCTGCTTAGATGATTCAAAAAATCTAGTTTTTTTGCATAAATTGTTAATAAAGGGTGATTTTTTAAGAGCTATAAGAAAGTTTAAAAAAAAAAACACAAAAAATTCAGAAAAATGCATGAAATCTGTCTTTGAATCGATAGTACGGTCCATATAATTTAAATTTTGAAGATTACTTCATGCAAATGTTGACCGTGACTGCGCCTCAAATGGTCCATCCGCTTAGACCAATTTTGGCATACTCTTTCCAACATTTCGGCCGGTATCTCGCGAATAAATGCTTCAATGTTGTCTTCCAATGCGTCAATTGAAGCGGGCTTGTCTGTACATGAACTTTAACATAGCCCCACAAAAAATAGTCTAAAGGCATTAAATCGCACGATCTACGAACGTGAAATAAAATGTTCACCGAACTCGCCTCTCAATAAGTCCATTGTTGCGCGTGCTGTGTTGCATGTGGCACCGTTTTGTTGAAACCACATGTCATGCAAGTCAAGCTCTTGCATTTTGGGCAAAAAAAAAGTTGGATATTATCTCACGGTAGCACTCACCATTCAGAGTCACGTTACGATTCGAATCATCTTTGAAGAAGTACGGTCCAATGATGCCACCAGCCCATAAACCGCACCAAATTTACTTTTTCTGGATGCATTGGTAGCTCTTGCAATGCTTCTGGCTGATATTCACTCCGAAATCGACAATTCTGCATGTTTGCGTACCCATTGAGCCAAAAACGAGCTTCGTCGCTGAACACAATTTTTCGGTAAAAAAGTGGAATATTTTCCACGTTGTTGAGTAACAGAGGCCCAATTGCTGCGAACGGCGACGAATCGATATTTGATGGTCATCATTAACACTGGCCGATACAGCTGCGATATTTTCTTCAGTTCGCACTCTACGTAAGCGTGTTGGTGGTTTAATGTCCAACAATGTAAATTTGGTGCGAAATTTAGTCACAATAGCCCGAATTGCCGCTTCAGTGGGTCGATTAAACTGACCATAAAATGGAAGAAGCGCGCGTTGAACTTTCTTAACAGAGCACGCATTTTGATAATAAAATTCAATAATTTGCAAGCGTTGTTCGTTTGTAAGACGATTCATGGTTAAATTATAGACCAAACTGAAGATGTTTGACAGTGAAACAAAACACGAAACGTACGTGAGCTGTTCAAACCAGTGTTGCCAAAAAGATAATAGCTAAAAAATCACCCTTTATTAGCATGAATCATAAAACTTATGCCACAATTAACAGATTTCCTTTTATCTTCCAATTAATTCAAAAATAAAATAAGTGAAGTTTTTTTGCCGCGTGATGCAACCCTGTTTTGTCTCTCGAAGTTCTGGGACACCGACGTATTTTTCGAGCGATTTGCAAACCAACCGAAGACAAAATCTCTAGAGATTTTCAGGACACCCCCGAACATAACGCTTTTAGTAAGAAGTACGGAAAACTTAAGGTACATGAACTCTCTTTTTTGACAATATTGTACAGGGTGGGTCAAAAGAAGTCATCCGATGTTGTTTTGGATTTATTTTTTTTTCTAAATAAAAAACGTATATTCTGTTTTTTGATTATATTTATTTGAACCTTTAGAATTTTATTGGTCATTTCGAGAAGATGATATCGGCCAAATGGGCGCCGTGACAATTGATTGCCATACGGGCTCGTTTTATGTCATTTTTCATGACTTCGGCAAGAACTTCGGGCTGCAGATTCTCGAACTCGTGTCGAATGTTGTTCTTGAGGGCTTCCAAGGTCTCGGGCTTGGTTACGTAAACAAGGGATTTCAAAAAAGCTCACAAAAAAAAGTCTGGAACGGTTAAACCGGGCGGAAATGAGGTGGAAATGAGCCTCATCGCTCATTATGATTTTGGTCGAAAAATCGATTATTCACGATTATTCCACGTTCTTGGGGAGTATATCGATCCATGGCTTGTTCACTTGTATTCTACATCTGTCTAGTCCACAAATGTCAAAACAGATCTGACTTTGGCGGCTATTTGTAAAAATAAGAGCATCTTCCAACAGGGTGACTTCTTTTGACCCACCCTGTAGTTGTCGCTAAGAAAATACATTTTATCTAAATACTTTTTAATATTAGTCGAAAATTTTAGTAGGGGAAATTCTAGACATAACAGTTTGACAAATTAACATTAAAAACGCCGAAAAATATAAGCCTGTACAATTCCTTATCTAGCTACAGTTTTTTGACATTTATCTTGTGCCTTACCGAGTCACGCATAATTAGTACCTTAGCGTGTACAGAAAGATCTTACAACAAACTGTTTTAAGTAAGATTGCGCTTAATAATTTAAAACCTTTTAATGAATGTGGCCAATCGGTCACATAATGAACTGATAATAAACTAATCTCTTATTGAAGATTTTTAAGTGTTTCCGGTCCCGATTTCGATTCAAAATTTAAGATTTACGGGCGTCTTAACCAAGGGCCAGCCATGTATCATTAAGGAGTATTTAAGAAACATTTGGACAAAGCTGCCCCTAACTTTTTGGAAAGCTGGCTACGCCCTTGGTATCAACAGTAGTCGTTTCGAGTGTAAGAGAGTGTAGGTTATAATTTTTTCTTACTTAAGAAACATCTTGTAGCTTCTAAGAACTTTAAACAAGTCAAAGAGAATCTTTTTCGCTTTCGATTCTTGTGTGAAAGTAAAACTTACTGATTAAGATTATTTATTTATGAATTATTTATATTTACAGCAATGCCCGTAGTTAAATGATTAAAGTCTAAATTTAGGCTGCAAACTCATCTCATGTGAGAGGCATCTGTTTAATGTGTGTGTGTGTGTGTGCGTGTGTGTGTAACTAAGGCTTAAGCTAAATAAACTATTCATTCTGCACCGGAATATGTTTGCACGCTGATAAGGGGAAGCCGCACCGAGGTCTGATGAATCATTGGGCTGGTGGCTAGTAGCAAGCGGTGTTAATTGTGATTTCCCATCGACGTTTGCAATATTTTTTATTCAAAATGTACGCATTGAGCTCGTTTGTGAATTATCTAATCAATCTACTGGAATTATTTTTATTTTGTTTTTTATTGTGATAGACAAGGGAACAAACACGTAAGACTGTTTCATCCACTGTTGAATAAATTAAAAAAAAAAAAAAATCCCACTTAAAGTGCTTCGCTTATCTAAAACATTTTTTTAGGCACTCAGTCGGGCTTTTAGATAGTATGCTGAGCATTCTGACTAAAAGTTCACATAGCGGACTGCGCTGTGTTATCTCGAGTCTCTTAACCAACAATAATAAGTATTGCCTGCCAATTGTACATGAAACTATACGCTAGAGTGCAATGGCGGGTCCATTAAATTTCGATAGCTAACGATAACAGATGTAATAATGGGAAAAAACTGGTTTGTCTAGGTCATGATACAACTACAGGGTGGTCCATTTAAAAACTGGAATTTAATTTTGGTATAAAAAAAAGGCTCGATATTTTTCAAAGGTTGAACATTTATTGGAAAGGTTGGTTCATGTCATTTATTTATGAAAAACAATTTCGGTCAAATGACCACCACGGCTGACTTGGAAGTAGCCCATTCGATCCACCCAATTTTTGAGAACATTTTCAATTGTTTCGGCACGTATGTCAGCAATAGCAACTCGAATCTCGTTCTTCAACTCATCAATTGTTTCAGGATTGTTTGCATAACATTTGTCCTTGACCACTCCCCAAAGATAATAGTCTAACGGTGTCAGATCACACCTTCTTGGAGGCCAATTCACATCTCCATATTTGCTGATTATTCGATTTTCGAAGATAGGGCGCAGAAAATCGATTGTGGTGTGCGCTGTGTGGCACGTGGCGCCGTCTTGTTGAAACCAAAGATCGTCAAAGTCTTCCGTTTCAATTTCCTCGAAGAACCAGTCACTTAACATTGCGCGGTAGCGCTCACCATTCACGGTCACGGTGGCTCCTTCTTCATTTTTGAAGGAAAATGGACCAATGATGCCTCGAGACCAAAATCCGTACCAAACAGTGGCACGTGGTGGGTGCATTGGCTTCTCGACGACGATATGCGGATATTCTGTGCCCCAGAAGCGACACTTTTGTTTATTAACATCGGTGGTTATGTTTATTATGTGGAAGTGTGCTTCATCCGAAAAGATGATTTTTCGGTCAAATTCACCATCTTCGGCCAAACGATCTTCCGCACAATTTGCGAACTGTAGACTATTCGGATGGTCAATTGGCTTTAGCTGCTGCACCAATTGAACTTTCTATGGCTTCAGGGCAAGGGTTTAATGCAAAATTCGCATCAAAGAAGTGCGCGAAATGTCCAATTGTTGAGATTAATGGCGAGTTCACGCCGATGGTTCACACACATTTTCAGCAACCGCAGCAATGTTTTCGGTCGAGCGCACCGGACGAGTACGTACCCGTGTTGGTTTATCCACCAACATTTCAGTTTCACGAACTCGCTTTATGATTTGATCCACAAATTGAGTTTTCGGAAAATTTTTTTTTGTTAAATGTTTTTTTCTTCAAATTTTGCACAGTTTGAGTCGAGGACTCACCACTTTGGAAATATGTTTTTAATATTTCCCAACTTTATTCAAGCGAATAGCGACCCATTTCGTAAATGTCAAAGTTTTTGCTTAATATTAATCGCTTTCCGAATGACATTTGACGTTTTTATAGTCAAATTATGAATAGATCAAATTTCAACCACTAGATGGACTACCCTGTATAAATAGCATTCTGGGAACGTTAAATTTCGTTAAGATCTTTCAAAAAGTTCCAAATCATTCTGTCAACATCATGTTCTCCTTCATTAATAAAATATTGCATTATACCAGTGTTTAAAAAACTGCAATAAGTTTCATTTCCTCTGCTTTTGACTTGCTGCTGCTTCTAAAAAATCAAAAGTCGCTGTCCAAGCAAGCACACAAACTGATTTATGACAAAAAGCAAAGAGCGCCAGAAGTTGTCGTTTCCTTGTTTCCTTGTTATTTTGCTTTTCGCTGCTTGCGATCAGCAGAGCAAGTCGGAGCTGCTGTTAACGTACACCGGCGCTAATCGAGAAAGCGCTCTACTTTGAATTTCGCCGAAAGCACAAAGACGGTGGTCTCTTCAGTTAGCGCCCAGACATAAATTATGTACAAAACAATCAACGGAGAGCGAGAGGCTGAGTGAGCCAGCCAAATGAATGTGTGTGCAGAAAAACAATCAAAAACAGTGATATGGATATTTTGAAATATACACAAAATTTGACGTATAAGAACAAAAATTCTGAAGATGAATATTATGTATTACCGTTGGCAAGAAAATTGTCGTTACTTATCATTCCACTCTAATGCAAAACATTTGATGATATGATGATCCGCATGATATGATCGAAATCAACAAAGGGAACAGGCCTGTAATTCTTTTACAAGTTTTGTAATTTTAAATCAGGCTAGCCCACGGTAATGAGCTTCGCTCGTACATTTTTTTAACTATCTACGTAGTTAATGTAATTTTACAGCTATCTTACATCAACTTTACATTCTACATGCGTAGTTTAAATCGATGACGATAACAATAACTGTTTGAGAGCGATACACGATAGCGATCAATTTCGCACGTGGACTTGTCAGAAAAAGACCGCTCGCGTTTTTAATTTTAGATTTAATTAATTACAAACGGTAATAAAGTCCACCTGAAAGCATGGGACGCAAGGCTGAGTACAGTGAGAAACAGAAGAAGGGACCCGGACGCAAGGCGCGCAAGCAGGGAGCGCCCACTTTTCGTAAGCCCACCTTCGGTAAGTGCACCTCCTCCCTCCCCAGCTTGCTAAACCCTTCCTTTGGTCGAATTTACAAGTGCATTTGTTACAGCTCCCCTGGAGGAGGAGGATAAAAAGTTGTCACATCGTCAGAAGCAGCGATTTGTCAAGCGGGAGCAAAAGAAAGTGGTGCAAAAGGCCAAACTGAATGAGAAGCGGGCCCAAGGCAAGGGAAAGGGAAAGCAGCTGCAGCCGCAGCGCAGGCAAAAGAAATACAACAGCAGCGAGAGCGAAGCAGAGGAGGAGGAGGATGAGGAGCAGGTTCCTATGCTGGTGAGGGCGACGAAGGGACTTACAGATGAGGCAGCATCTTCGGAGGAGGAGGCGCCGGTTCCTCGGCTGATAAAGGCCACTAAGGGATTTACTGATGACAATGATGATTGGCTAAAGCCAAAGAAGAAGAAGAAGTTGGCGGAGCCTGAAAGCGAGTCAGATCAGGAAATGGATGAAGACGAGAATGGTGTGGAAGCTGAGTCGTCTGAGGAAGAGGAAATGGAAGCTGACTCTGAAGATGATGATGAAGAAATGGGGGATGAGGAGGAGGAAGAAGAGGACTCTGATGTAGACACTGCTCAAGTGGGCAATTTAGCCGATCTTTCAGATGATGATGAAGCCAATTCCGATGATGATTTCGATGTTTCGGGCGAGGAAGATGCAGATGCAGCCAGCGAGCAGGAAGACGACGAGGACGATGATGATGATGACAAACTGCCCATTGAGCGTGCCAATAAAAAACTCAAAAAACGCGAAGCCCAAGAAGCCAAATTGTCCAAGGAGGAAATGCAAATGACAGTGGATGCACAGGATGTTTTCCAATTGCCCAACGACGAGGACGAGGCCGAGAAGGAGCTCACCCTACAGGAGGTTCAGCAGCGCATTAAAGATGTCACCCTGGTTTTATCCGACTTTAAGAAGTACCGCCAACCGGATCGCTCCCGCAGCGAGTATATAGATCTGTTGCGTCGGGATCTCTGCCTGTACTACAGCTACAATGAGTTTTTGATGGAAAAGCTGATGGATATGTTTACGTTGAGCGAGTTAATGGAGTATCTGGAGGCCTCAGAGGTGGCCCGTCCTCTGACCATACGCACCAACTCGCTTAAGACGCGACGTCGTGATCTGGCCGGTGCCCTCATCAATCGTGGTGTCAACCTGGATCCTCTGGGCAAGTGGACCAAAGTGGGTTTGGTTGTGTTCAACTCCCAGGTTCCCCTGGGTGCCACTCCCGAGTATTTGGCGGGTCATTATATGATACAAGGAGCCTCCTCTATGCTGCCTGTCATGGCATTGGCTCCGCAAGAGAATGAACGCATACTGGACATGTGTTCGGCGCCGGGAGGCAAGGGTTCGCACATAGCGGCCATAATGAAGAACACGGGTGTGCTGTTTGCCAACGATTCCAATCGGGATCGTATTAAGGCCATTGTGGCCAATTTTCATCGTCTGGGCATTGTAAATGCGGTGGTCAGTTGCGAGGATGGACTCAAGTTTCGCAATATAATGACCGGCTTTGATCGTGTTCTACTCGATGCGCCCTGTACGGGCACCGGTGTCGTCTCCAAGGATCCCAGTGTCAAGACTACAAAATCTGAAGTGGATGTTCAGCGCTGTTACAATCTGCAGCGTAAGCTTTTACTCACCGCCATCGATTGTGTGGATGCCAAATCTTCAAGTGGAGGCTATATAGTCTACTCCACCTGTTCGGTGCTGCCCGAGGAGAATGAATGGGTCATAGACTATGCTCTAAAGAAGCGTAATGTTAAACTAGTACCCACCGGTCTGGACTTTGGTGTGGAGGGGTATGTAAACTTCCGTCAGCATCGTTTCCATCCCAGTTTGAACTTGACCAAACGCTATTATCCACACACACACAATATGGATGGTTTCTATGTGGCCAAGCTGAAGAAGTTCTCCAACACCATACCCGTTACCAAGGAGCAGCAAGAACTGGATGAGAAGCAATTGGATGAGGCTATAGAAGATGAAGCCAAGTCGGAAGAGAATCAAAGTGAAGCTGAGACACCGACTGAACCCCAAGAAAATGGGGAGGAGTTAACACTCAAGCCTAAAGGCAAGCGAGCTGGCAAACCTCTGCTGTCTGAAGTGGAACAGGATTTGAAGAAGAAGAAGCTAGAGCAAAGTAAAACAAAATATGTGGCCAAGGTGTTTGAGAAACCAGTCAAAGTGCCCAAAAAACCTAAGGAAGAACAGAAACCAGCAGAAACAAATGGCGTGAAGAAACAGACAAAAGAACCGGAGACGAAAAAGGAGAAAACGGGCAAGAAGCAAAAGATAGCCCAGGCAAAGAAACAGACAAACGAACCGGAGCCAAAGCCGGAAAAGGAGCTACCTGTTAAGAAGCCGAAGCTAGCCCAGGCCCAGGCACAGAAACCAGCGGAAACAGTTGGCGTGAAGCAGCAACCCAAGAAGGAGAACCCGAAAAAGGAAAAACCTGTTAAAAAACTGAACCTAGCCCAGGCTCCACATGTGGACATTACCGACATCCCTCTGCTGGAGGGTAAACCCATTAAAAAACAAAACAAACTTAAACAGAAATCCAAACAAATTGGACAGTTGAAGAAATCCAAGACAGGCGCGAATCCGGGCAAAAAGCAAAAGTTTAAGAAATAAACCCGCGCCAATTACGCTTTTTGTTTAAGTAGACTTTAAGCCTGTTTAGGGAATACCCCAAACAACTGCAACCTAGCATTATGTAAAAGATGGAACTATAACTTTGTTATAATTAATAAACATTAAGCTTTGTTTAATGTTAACTGAAAACTGGTTTGTTCAGCATTTAACTAGGGTTGGATTAAACTGACGACCGGTTTTGAAAAACTTTGCAAAGTAAGTATGGAAAAGCTATCGGAATGGTTTTCTATTGAATCTGTTGTTGAGCACAGCTGCCTAAATTTTAATATTCTTAAGTAACTTAGTCGAATTCCTTCCGAAAGTTATCACAATTAAGTATCTGAACATAAAACCCTTGTTATGCGCAAATGGTCTTTGCGAATCCATCAAAGCTGTGCAAGGCACTATCAACGTTATGAAGGAGTACCGCGAAAACGCAAAATTGCTTACTCTAAAAAAATATTGGATATGGCTTGCATCTGCTAAAAAGTAGCAACTGGGAGATATTGATTTGGAGGTGGTAAACTCATACTCAATTCAACTTTCACTTAAAAGAATAACTAAACGATACAAAGCTACCAAAAATATGTTCCAACTAGACAAAGTTCAAATTATGTTGTGTTATGGTGCTCAAGGATGGGTGGGTACGACGATTTGAGGAATTAGAAAGTCTTCAAAGATATATATTTGGAGACGGGGCTATCGCTACTTCATCTTTATACAGCTAATCTGTTCTGCGATTGCATATAAAATGCCATAATCATGGAGAAGGGAAGACTAAACTAAGGCCAGAAACATCATTAATAATATGGATGCAACAAATATAAGGAAATTTTTTGAAAAACCCCAGATAAGCTCAGAGCGATTAATTTATATGCAGCTCCTCCATTACGTTATGGGGAAGAATAACTATTACTCTAATGAGTTTTCTATTGAAGGATAAAATTTTTATAGAGCCAGAGGTAAAATATTGAATTTGAGAAGTAAATATAAGAAAGCTTGAAAATGTCATTCATAAATTTATGGAAAATTTTCGATACTGCTGCAGGAAAGATTAAACCTCCTTAACGTCGCGGACTAGACTAAGCTACAGAGGTATTTGATTAGAAATGCTTACACGCAGAAAACAAATGTTGAAATTCGCCATATTTTTCAAATTGTCCAGATATTTAGCAAAGTTTTCTAAAAATCACAATTTTTCTGAAATCTCGAAAAAGATGGTGTAAAAAACTTTTCTTAATACAAGAATAGCTTACATTTCAATTCTAAAGCAAGTTTTGAAAACTAGGGAAAGCTTACCTTTGTTTTGGAGAAATTTAACCCTTAATATTTTCGAAAATAATTTTAAAAGTATGGAGAAAGTTATCCTTTTTTTATAGAAAACTTATCTAGAATCAGGGATGCAACCGCTCGGAATTAAGGTCTGGTTCGGTGGTCTACAGTTTTTAAAGGGTACGTACGTACTCAGCAAAATTTTTTCGAATTATTTTGGTTTAAATTAGTGTATGATGTTAAAAAAATTTCGAAAATTTCAAGTAAAAGTAGAGGACGTAGACTTAATTTAAGTTTTTTTTTATAAAATAGAATTTATTTAGCAGTGCTTCGCAATTATTTTAAATTCTTCCATGCCGTTGAAGATTTTTAAATAGGGGAAGATGGGGTGTTCTGAGCCATGGAGTGTTGTGAGCCACCTGAATATTGGCCCCAAGCAAGTCTAAATTACAGCTTTTTGTTTATGTCAAGTTTCTCTCTTCTTATTACCTAACTTTTGACCAGCAACCGATCAGTCAACACTTGCTTTAAGCTGGTGAACTAGAACTCGACGCAAAGGTAAGTTTATTCGGGTTTTGATTATGGATGAAAGCCCCTCTCTGGTACGTACCAGAGAACTGCAACGAGCCGCCACGAGTACAATCGCTCAGCTCAAGGCTGTCAAACTCGAATATTGCCCGTACTCATACTCAAGTTGACTCAGCGCATCGGCCGCGAGTCGACGCAAGCCCCTTGTTGCTAAAATCGAAGCTCCTCTTCGAGCCGTCATGAGTAAAGTTTGTTCATTACAAATACTCGCGATTACTCCTAGCTTTGGCCGCGAGTCACCGAGAGTACTTTTTGCCGAAGTCAAAGATCTGCTGCTATCTGTTACGATCAACGCTTGTACGCAATCGTCACAAGCACGCAAAAAAACCATAATTTGTGAGAACATTTTTTTGCATTTGTATTTTGCATACTCTTTCTCTTTCCTTCTTGTGTGTTTTCTGAAGTTTTCAAAACACAATAACCATTGCATAAGAGGCTTGCTCTCCGTCAACCAGCAGAGTAAATGTAAAATGGCTTGACACAGGCCCAAAGGGCCAAAGCCGATCCTCTCTAAATCTCTTGGCTTGTGCGCTTCTAATTTTCGCACAAGAGAAAGGGACCTACAGTTTAACGCCGAGTCCGAACGGTAGTTTGAGAAGCTTTTCAAAGCTAATTACTACAAAACCGGGGCGAAAAGCAGAGAGGGGTGACCGGGTGTAAAGTTTATTTAAAGAAAAAACTTTTCATTAATTTTCCCCGCGGGATCAAACCAACCCACGACCTCTTGCACAGCGGTCGCGCACACTAGCCCCTGAGCCACCCGGCCACACAGCAGAGTACGTATGAGTAAATTCTGTTACAAGTCCGAGTAAACACGGGTAGAGTGTCGAAAAGGCTTGGCCATTGCTGGCAAAAGGCTTATTTTGACTCGTGTTAAAAGATTGTTGATATTATTAATCGTGCGAAGCAAAGAACTTGCTTGTTCTGACTCAATGTGCTTTGCGATCATTTCGAGTATTTGTCGTACCTATTCGGTTCTACTTTATTTCTTATTGGTACTCTCCAAAAATATGGGCTTATGAATATCCGGTTTTAGATAACTCATAATAATTGTTCCTGAATGTTCTGGTTTTTCGGGCTTAAATTTGTAAGAAAGAAGAGAACAATTTCTTTGTCTTTTCATCAAATATATTCATATAATTTTTACTTTGAAATAATTATCCAGACAATGACTTATTCATTTCGCTATCCCTCGTCGGGCATTCCCCCTGCCAAAAGCTGTTCTCAACCAGATGATAAAGCTAAAGCTTAGATCGCTTGCACCGACCGGTGTGCCGAGGGTGCAGTTAACCCAAGTCAAGTCAGTCTATCAATTGTAAACAACATGGCAGGTTTACAATTAATTTTGTTTTTCACTTTTCACCTACTGCATCGGTTGGTTGTGGCTGAGACGTATATAGATATATAAACTAAATAAACCGCCCAGCAGATACATCAAAATCTCAATGGAAGTTCGCCGTGTACAAATTTCTGGTCTTTTGCCTGCGGTTCATTTTCTCATCCGAACTATGTGGATAACTTTGAGTGGGTGGAGGATAAATATGCCCAAGATATGAAGGAATTTATGCATCGAAATGTGGAAGATGATGTTAAGCAGCCCACACCACATCAGCTGCTACAACAAATGCGTAATTATTATAAAGCTTGCACAAAGGCTGAAAACACGGAATGGGCATGGCCTTGGGAAAGCGTAACTATAGACACTCTTCGTACCAGCGATTGGCCTTTGTGGACGGCCAAGTTGCGTAAATATGGGTTGAATGGGGTTTTCTTGGATGAGCGAGTTGAGGTGGCCTATAATGATTCGCTCAGGCAGGTGGTGCAGCTCAAGATGCCAAACATAGGCAATAGTTTTAATGAACGGCAGCTACTGTGGACGTATCAGAGCGAGGATGAGGTACAGGGAGAAGAGTTGTTGCAACAATTGCAGCAATTGCAGATGAAACACCAGCAACAAGAGGAGTCGCCTGTATTGCAGTCTTGGACTTTAAACGAGTTAATTCAAGAAATTCCGCAAATTGATTGGAAAATGTATATGAAAGAGCTGCTAGAGTTGCCAAAGGAGGAACCACTCCAACAGCTGCGTTTTGAGGTCAGTGATGTGGAGTACCTCAAGGAACTGGGCCTGCTGATGCGGCGTTTTAGTATGAAAAGTATATTGCTGTATCTACGTGTGCGTTTTATGATCTTCTTCCAGCAAGCTCAACCCAAGCAAAATGATGCCTCAAGCTGTATCCATCATATGCGTGCACTGCTGCCCTTGGGTATGAACTATCTTTACGAACGTTATGTGTACCTCAACAGGGCAGTAGATACTCTTCAATTGGAGCAGATTTTCTCGGGTCTGAAAGCCACGTTTGAGCGTTATTTGGATGCAAATCATCTGCAGCTTAGTCCTAAAGAATTGACTTATGTCAGAGCCAAATTAAGGGCCATGAAACTTAAAGTAGGCAATCTGCCCGAGGAAAAATCCACTGCCTTCTATGATAACCACTATGGCAATGTCAACTTTACCATTAACTCTTATCTAGGAAATCTGGGAAAGGCTTTAAAACTGCGCTTTCAGCTGCAACATGCTAATCTTCTAGAGCCGCGTTCCCAAGTGAATCTCAGTCGTTACTATGTCAACGATGATGTGCTCAAGGCACGCACCTCACCCTACTTTGAAAATGAACGAAATACCCTGACAGTACCCCTAATATTCTTGCAGTGGCCCCTCTACGATTATCGTCAACATGATATATTCCACTATAGTCTCATAGGATTCGTGCTGGCCCATGAACTGAATCATGCCTTTGAACAGGAGGGCATACTTTATGATTTTCAAGGCAATGAGTCGCCCTTGGGTTTGAAGATACTTGAGTCGAAAGGTTTCCAGTTGGCCTTGAAGTGTGCCTCTCAAGTGCCCACAGCTTCACTTAAAGAACGATTGGCCGATTTTAATGGCCTGCAATTGGCCTATGATACATTCTTTGGCTTGAATCATGACTCACAACGTTATACTTATCTTCCTTATGAATTTGAGCCACAATTTCCCGCTCCTCAGTTGTTCCATCTGAATTTTGCACAATTCTTTTGTGGCACCTTGCCAACGGTATCTGGCCACGACATGGACAACGTACGCGTCAATCTGAGCGTCATGAATTTAAAGCAATTTGCCAACGATTTCAGGTGTCCACCTCAACAAGGACAGGAGTCGGCCAGCTGTGAGATGTGGCGCCCGGCACAATAGATGAAAAGTAATAAAACGTAATACAAGATTATAAAGGGGAACCGACAATTAAGTACCCTGGATAAGAGATTTTTAAGAATAAATAAAAGCGTTGAAAAGTTTAAGATGTTTCGGGAAGTAATACCAGTTCCAGAGTACCAAAAAATTGTTTATCTTTTACCTCATAATTAACAGAAATAATTTGAAATAAATATAATTAAATTAAAGTATTATGAATATAAATAGGAAATAATTATTTTTTTAAACTTTATTAAGCAAATTTGTAAATCTATTCTAAATGGGAAACGTCTTTCATTTAGGTACTTATACTTCATAATAATAGAAACACTTTCGAGAATCGAAGCAAATCCTAAGTTTTTCTCACAGCGCTGAAGTACTGTGGAGAAACTTCTATTTTGTAGTTCTGAGTACGAGGCAAATGCTTCACCGAACGAAAAATTGAGGGCTGTTCGGTATTGCTTTGTTGACTTCAGGCTGAACTTGTTGACCACCGGAAACCGCAAATCAACCCCCAAATTTTATAACAGCAATTGAAAATATGAGCTTTTGTGAGCTTATTATATACATAAGTAAGAGTGGAGTAGCTGATACTGAGCAAGACTTAGAGAGAACTTAGAAAAATACAAATTCTGAGCTTATATTGATGAACTAATTCCTAAACAGAAAGATCTCAACTAATATTAAGCAAAGATTTCCCATTTTCAAAAATAGTCAAAATCTACTTAAATCCTTAATGGATAAAAAGATATACAGGCATGTTCTCAATTCCACTTTCACTGCAACTTTTCGGAAACGGAATCGATTCATGATTTCGCTACACAAAACAAAAAGTTTTCGTTTTAAAAAGGTATGCTTTTTGGCCGTTGAAATGAAAAGTAATTGCTCATGCAGTTGCTATATGTACAATAAGTAAATTTTCCTTAATTCTACATTCAGTACAAGATCAAGGAGTAATTCCTTCACATCAATATAACTGTTGGCAAGAATGCAGAATGTGCAATAAACCAATACTGCATTTAATACAAGTCCACACCATTTCCCGCAATGTTATCTCGGTGGCTACGTTATTATTAGAGTGTTGTTTCGCGCACAAGCAACGATTTGGAGCAGGGGCTTTATAACGGTGCAAACGCCAATTTTTGTTCTTCCACAATTCCGGGAGTTTCTGACGGATAGCTTCACGCAAATTGCGCATAAATTGCAGGTAATATTCCTTATTGACCGCTTTTCATTGTGGCAAGAGCTCATGGTGACCACGCCCCTGCAACCAATGAAAACTGTTTTCGAGATACTTTTTGAACAAACCTCGTAGGTCTTCGAGCGATTAATTATAGCATCGCTCCAAGTAGATTTTGCTTAAAGTTCATTCGTTAGAAATATTTTGTCCAGTACCCAGAGAAAACAGAATTAGCTGCACTCCACGTGTAGAAAAGACAATCCTAAGCTAAATGCTAAACTTCACACGAAAAAGGTAGAAAACATCAAGTTACACGTGGCATATAGAAAAGCTACACGAACATGTAGAAATATAAAGAGTAAACGAGGCATGCAGAAAAGTTAAATGTTGCGTGGACAAATGCAAAGGGTACATGACAAGAGAAAATCAGCGTTTTTTCAAAGTATTTCGACATGTTTTATTCAACAGTCTAAATACAATACGGAAATTTAAATTTTTTTACATTAACGATTAGATATTGAAAGCCTACACGCGCGTGTGGAAATTCGAAACTAATAATCGGCGGTAGGCTGTGGTTGGTGTCTAATTTGTTTTTATAATGGTTCCAAAATAAAAAAAGTGAGTATGTAAATATTTTTTAAAGCAAGATTATTTAACAACTTTGTAGCTCAAAATCAGTTCGGAAAAGTTATATTTTTCATTTAGAAAACTTTTTTCCGCACGTGACGTGTAGATTTTCTAAATAAACTTTAAGGTCATCAAATGCTGTTTTCAATGCTACATTTAGAAAAACTACACGAAACGTGTTGCTCATCGTTGCTTGTCGCTTCCCTTTATAACTGTTATTTGCGGCATTGAGTGGTTAATAGTCTTATGGGGCTATGATGCCGGCAATTGTATCTGAATTCCAGAGACAAGGTAAGTAAGTTGTCAGTTCGAGTCCCAGACTAGGTAAGTGAAAGAAGACTTGTCCCTCTTTGTGCACCGTCGTCCCATTTCTCCTCAAAGTACCCCCTTCTCCCCAGATTCCTTTGTGTAAATAGCATTTTTTTATACCCTTGCAGAGGGTATTATAAAATTGTGCGGATGTTTGTAACGCATAGAAGAAAGCATCTCCGACCACATAAAGTATATATATTCTTGATCAGCATGACAAGCTGAGTTGATTTAGCCTTGTCCGTCTGTCCGTCCGTCCGTCTGTCCGTCTGTTTCGATGCTATCTTCTCCGTCAGTTTTAAGGCTGTCCTCACCAAACTTTGCACGAAGTCATTTGGTACAAATACGCTGCACATTTGGCGGAACCGGCCGGATCGGATGACTCTAGCATATAGCTGTCATAGGAACGATCGGTCGTAAAACTGGTCTTAGTAAGAAAAACTTTTTGTTTTTAATGGCAACGCCCCCAAAGTACGTATTCCTTAGTTTACTATCCTTTCCCATGATTTCACTAAGTTTGGTCGAAATCGGATGACTATAGCATATAGCTCCCATAGGAACGATCGTTCGAAAAACTAGTTCTAGTGAGAAAAACCTTTTTTGTTTTTAGGGAAAACGTCTGTATCATTGGCATACACTTATTTTATATACTTTTACACAATTCTGACTATAGCATATAGCTCCCATAGGAACAATCGGTTGAAAAACCAGTTCTAGTGAGAAAAAACTTTTTTGTTTTTTAATGAAAACGTCCTTATCATTGGCTTACACTTATTTTAATTACTTTTAACACAATTCTACAAAGTTTTATCAAAATCGGATGACTATTGCATATAAGGTAGTTCCTACAGGAACGATCGGTCGAAAAAGTTGTTCGAGTGAGGAAAACTTTTTGTTTTTAATGAAAACGTCCTTTTTATTGGCATATTTTTTATTTATATACTTTAACACTTTTCTACAAAGTTTTATCAATATCGGATGACCATAGCATATAGCTGCAGTATGAATGATCGGTAGAAAAAGAAGTTCTTGTGAGAAGAACTTTTTTGTTTTAAATAAGATCGCCTTCAAATTTCGTAATTCACAGCGAATTATGCTTTTCCATGATTTCACAAAGTTTGGTCGAAATCAGACATCTATATAGTATAGATCCCATAGAAAAGTAAAGTCCAAAAAGTAGTCTTAGTTAGAAAAACTTTTTTGTGTTCAATGGAAGCTGCAACGGTATACAAAACTACGGCCGAGCCGAAGTTAACTTTCCCCTATTATTATTTATTATCATGTTCTAGTACAAAAAGTTCCAAAATAACTATAACAAAAGTACTAATCACAAAAAATTAACGATAAACAGGTAACACACAAGATTATTGTGATTAAAGTGGTATTTATAAAAATAGCTCTTATGTAATCATTTAAATTATTTATTTGACTACTTCTTATCTCTGTCTCTATTTGGAAACCTATTTCATTTCTCTCAGCCACCATTTACCTTAATTCGAACATGCTTATTGGCTCTACTTGTGCGGTACAGGGCATTCCTAGTAAAAAGTAGACAAAACCTCGTTTAGTGGCCCATTCAATTTGATTGTCAATTGCAGTTGACAGGTAAGTGCAGTGTCAATTGAATGCTAATACTACAAAATGCCGGTCTCAGTGAAAGCTTTTAACTCTTTCTCTCTCTCTTACTCTTACTCTCTGAGTTAAATACTGTATTTATACTCACTCAAGCGGATTGAAGCTTTTCAGCATAGCCACAAGTTGTTGTCAGTCACAGTGGTTCGAAATAGTTAAATTTGTTAACACTGAACGATTTTGAATCTGAAAGAGAGGCGCTCAATTGTCTAAATGTATTTGTGAGCTGTACACTGAACGAGAAGCATTGTTTATGCCACTGAAAGGCCAGGAGATATATGCAATAGCTGCTTGATTTTTTGAGTGTTTCAGCTCTCTGTTGATTGTCGCATAATAAAATGAATTGTCATCAAAAATTAAACAATATTTTAGAAGTAATTCAAAAACGAAATGTGTAAGTATTAAAGCTAAATAAAAGTAACAAAACACGTCAGTGTTCAGAATTGAATTCAAATCGACCCTATACTTAAAGCCACAGCACAAAGGAACCAAGAAAATTGGTCTCAAGATGAGCACAAAAAGTGTCAAAAACTGTTAAAGAAACGGATTTGTTTCTTGTAAAAGTTCGGAAATCAAAGAATAAGTAAAATTGATTGCTTGTCTGGGAATCAAATTGAGTACAGATTTGTAGCTACATGTCTAAAATGCCACATGTTTTCCTAATGAGAACATTTTTACTTAAAATTTTTGTGAAAGTACTTTTATGACTGATTTTTTAATGACCTTTATACTGTTAACTTGCAGTTTTTGACTGGCTCGAGGTCTTGTTATGCTATTCGCATAACTTTAAACAGAGGAACACACAACACAACTAAGTAGGCCACACGCACATACAGTTTTAGGCTGTCTTTACGGTGTCCTGCGCACATGCTGCTTTGAAATTCCCAAACAGTTTTGCCGTCGCTCTTTTGATAGACATTTCAGGCTGAAGATCGCTGATGAGTGAGGATTTGGTCCCTAATGAAACGGCCGTCCGATCAACCTAAGCCTAATTTGTTGTGTTGTGTGTTCCTCTGTTTAAAGTTATGCGAATAGCCAGTTAAAAACTGCAAAATATTTTTCAGAAAGTTTACCCTTTGAACCCTCTAAAAAAGGTCAAGACTAACGTGCCTTAAGATTCTAAATCGTTCTAGGGATATTCACTTTCCGTCACTTCCAAATATGTAGATCAAATTAATGCACACTTCTTCACCACTGTGCAATGTATCCTGTGTTGTTGTGTTTGCGTGTGGGGGCGTCATTTTCTCTGTGTGCGTGTGCTTTCTCCTCAGCGCTAGCCGCACACAAAGCTCTCTTGTTCTCATTCTCGTTGTGACCGCAGTACAACACAGTCTTTGGTTGCCTTTGGACGCTTAAATCGTCGTCGCCGTCATTCTAATCGTAATCTAGTGCGTCGCTTTGATTATCGTTGAAGTTGAACTCGTCGCGCTAGCGCAGCCTCCTCCAATAACGTTCCTCGCCCAACAACCGGACACCCACCCACCGACCGACCTAAGCCTAAGGCTTAATGTTGTTTTGGTTCAGTATGCTCTAGGTATTCGATTTCATTTCTGATTTCGCAAAATTCGGGTCGTGTGATTTGTGTGCCAACCAAATAAATGATAATGATAAAGGCGATAAACACTTTAAAAGCCATGTGAGTGGGATGAGTTGTGAGACGCTAATTTAAGCATTTAACAGTTTAACAGTTAGCAGCACCCGCCCGCCTGGGTGGAAAACAGATTTGTTATTCCCCCAATTGAGCAAATAAGTGTGAACTGCTTAAGAGATTTAGTCCATCCAGGCGTTGATTAGCACACAATGGGAAGGCAGATGTACGTACTGCACACACACACCGCACAAATGGGACTTTAATTGAAGAATAAATCGTGTGATTAGGCTGAGTGCACCCGAGTCGCTGCAAATGTTTACAAAACGCTTCAGCGGATTGCTTTAGGTAGCCAGGATCCTGTCCATTGTTTTTCTACCCATTGCCGCCAGATGACCGCCACCTGCATTTTTGTTGGTTCAATATAAACAATGTAACATTTTCCCCCGTTTGCCATTCGTTCATTCGCCTCGCCAATTGCAGAGCTGCAAAATAAACACTAAATACATCTAGACGGAGTTGGAAAAACAAAGCAGCACAATTGTTTATGCCTCTTGAATTTGAATTGTTAAGTAAATAAAAAAAAATTAATTATACTTGAGTGCAAAATGAAAATTGTAAAAAAAAAAAATATAAGGGAATCATCACTTAGGTGGGCACTTGAGTGGGGAGGGGGCCCTCAGTAAATGCAGTTTCTGTGTTTCAGCCAGTTAGCTAATTGGCCATATATTCTTCAGCCAGGAGTGGGTAAAATATACATAAAACAATCAGTAATGATATGCTTACACTGCCTGAGAATTTCCCTTCCCTTTGTGCCCACTCAATTGCTTCTGGGCACTGAAATAAAGCAGATAAAACAGACTTTAAAAACTCATGAACTCATGAATTTTAAGCTTACATATTGTTCTTGTCTGTGTGTGCACTGTGGTCATTAAGTGACTTAAAAATTAAGCCAAATCGTAGTTAGATATTTTAGACTTTTTCAAGCAAATGCTTAAAATTTTTATATTAAACTGACTTTTTTACCAAATAACTAACTATTTATTCAAAATGTTTCGTTGAGCTCAATATTTTCTGAAGGTTTTTCAGTTTTTACAAAAATCTCTTCAATTTATAGGGTTTTTGCTCCAAACCAAAACAACTTCCTTTAAACTCAACTAATTCTGTGATTTTGTATGTACGAAGTGTCAGCTCATAAATAGGCTAACTTTTAAGCAGGAATGCAGACCTGCTCTGAACCCAACCGAAAAAAACCGCACCGATCCGCAAAATTGTGCTCGTAAGCCGAACTGCGAACCAAACTAGTGTCTGATTAAAAATGCAGAACCGAACTGAAAACCACAATTCATGAAGGTTCTGTTCGGTTCAGTTTCGTTTCATTGACCAGTTTGATTACCCAGCGACCATCCTAAGGTACATAAATTCATATTGGAAATTGTATTCGGAAAGTTAAAGGCTTGTACAATGTACATATCTTCTAGCGTAGCATAGTTTTTCAACAATCTCTTAAAGAACGGCAAACTATCGGGTTCCATCATTTCCTTCTCTTTTTTTGCATATTTCTGTCATCATTCTCCATTCTTTCCATGGAAGAGTTTTCTGAACAACCTAAAAAGCTTACTTAAGGGACTGCTTTATTAAGCAGTTGTAAAGATATTCATATGAACTATCCTCGGTTTAAGGGGGTATTGCTGCTTGGAAGGCTGTTTTTGGACCTTCTCTTCGAAAAAAAGGTATGCTGCTGGCGACATGAATAACTCCACTTCGGATGATCTGAAATGGAATAAGTAAATGTCTTAAGATTTTTTTACAAAATGGCGGCCATTGAAAAATGAAAATTCGATTTTGGGCAATTTTCTTTGTAGTTTAGTGTAAAAGAAAAAAATAGTAAAAAAATTTTTAAAATTATGATTAAAACAATTCTGCGTCGATTGCGCTTTGTTTCATCAAAATCGGTTCAGAAATCGGTCCAGCTCGAAAAACGTGGTTTCGAGATAAACGCGTTTAAAGCAGAGCTAGCAAATAACAATTGACCGCTTTTCGTTGTCCAAAAATAACAGTTATTTACGGACCCTTTGAGCAAAAAGTCAGAGATGAACCGTTCACATCGGCTCATGAACGAATCGCTCAGTGCTCAACGCGACATGCCGAAGCCTGCTTACGACGTCACCCTGAACGGAAACGATTGAAACCCCTGAGATTTTCGGCGTTTCCATTGCTAAAGGGAGCCGAAGGCTCATGTGTTTGCAGGCCTACTCACGTGAAAAGTAAGCATGAAAGTTGTACTTCTTTCATGATGACAAGTCCGACTGGGCGAACAAACTTTGCACACAGACAGAACACTTTAAATTTGCCGGACAATCATTTGTATGGCGGTTAATAGTCTTGTTGTTCTACGTCTTTAGTCTGGTCACCCTATTGCAACGATAGGTATCTATCGATATCAGATGAAACCAAATGATTTAACAGCTGGTCATCTTGAGGTCATCCGGAACCTTTGAGAAGTGGGCTAACCGGAACCTTTAAGAAATCGGGCCTTAGCTTGCGAAACTTGGCAGGGTGAACTACGTTTCGACTAGAATTGCCGTTTCTCTAAGCGCCGTGTAGTCATTAACCACTGAACACAACGAGTCTCAGTTCTCAAGCGGCTTACATCTCTGCTTTTATGCACTTAACACTTTATACTTCACCAGCTGAAGTGTTAAATTCTATTCCGTCCCTTTCATTTGAGTTGGTTTTGAATTGAACAAAGAACAGCTAGTACTTTGACTCTTTCGAATCTATGAACTCTCTAATCCACAACTCGATTTGAATATGTTTCCCAGTGCTTCAGGACCACGCATTAAATAAATTTTCAACTCCTTCAGTACCACTGTGTGTGAGGAAACATTATGCATGTGCCTGGTGCTGGTCCTGTTCCAAAGCCCACGTATACATAACTGGCAATAAAATGCCCGCAGCATGCCAGCAACAGCTTCGGCTTTGAAAGTTGTATGAAAATTGCAGATGAAAATGAAAAATGTGGTGGTTCTTTGCTGCCTTTCGCATTATTCAACTTTATGTTGAACTTTACAAATGTCAGAACCTTAAGTTCAAAGCAAATTGTGTAAGGCAATAAAATTAGTAGGCATATGAAATGAAGTTGCTTGGCAACCTGGCGTATGCTTAATATTTCGCAGGGCACAGAAAGCAGTTTTAATTTGTGCTTTATTCAATTGTGGTTTTTTATTTGTTTGCTGTGTGACGACAGCGAAGAGATTGTGGCAGGGGAGCTGCTAAAAATGATTATGACGCTTGACCGACAGCGTTCAAGTTCAGTTATTTGTTTGTTTTTCCCCTCCAAAAACCATAAATATCGATCATAGCGCCTGACTGCGTCTGGCTTTTGATTTGTTACGAACTTCTATACGCTTCGCTGACCGCAAGCATTCATTCATAAAAGCCCACCCGCATAAAAGCATATCTAATTATACTCTAGCCAAGGGTAGTGTCAAATGGTCAGGCTGTTGGTAACGCAACGAGTCAGTAAATCAGCTGTCGAATTATATCAAATGCCATTCAAAACAAACGATCAATTGATAGGACTTACTTACTATTATCGAATGTCTTGTAAATTAGCACCTACAAGGAACAAAAACTGTTTGGTTGGGGCTTACGTGAGTTTTATCACGCTACATTGACATATGGCAACAGCTTAAAGACATTTAATTGATATGGCCATGATAAACTTTGATTATGAAAACAAAAAATAGCAAAAGAAAAGCTAGAAAACGCTGGAATTTACGATCAGTTTCTCTCCGTGTATTCCTCTGTGTCTTTATCGAATGGCACATTGATAGCTGTGACAGTTAGCCACCCAGGCAATATGGCCATGTCTGTCTTCGTTAACGTCTGCACCATATTGCATTTGGCTCCATGGCAATAGCAATTATTTTTCATTTGTTTTGACACTTAATAAATCATTTAAAGATCCCACAACACCGCAACGGCGGACAAATAAATATTACGCATACGCTCCAATGCACTGGCATCCAAGCCCACAATTTGTGCATTTGGTTATTTACATTGGCCAAAAGTACGGTCGGTTCATTTGTTTATTAGCATTTGTGCCGCTAATTGTGCGCATTAGAGGCCAAATTAGTCGTCCGCCTCGTGGGGCAAATGGATGATAAGTAACCAAAAGAAGCAGAGGAAAAATGGAAAAAATGGCTATCTAAATAATGCGCTTGTTTGCCGCCGGCCTCATAAATAAATCGCTGGGTGCTCAAGATCTGACTACTTGGCCAGATGTTTGGGCGTTAGGATTGAAGGTAAATATTTGAACTAAGCATGCGCCATCATAAACAACAACTCACTCAGCCAAATGGACAGTTGAATCAAAATTTTTGCTGGCTAAGTGCAGCAAATGCAAGTTCTATCTCTTAATTGTCGCGTGTCAGCCATCCTTTGGCCTACTACATATACAACACAAATGTCATGTTTATCTACCATTTTGACATTGACAAAGCTTCTCCAGCAGCAGCATCAGCCGGAGCAGTGGCTGCCCTCTGGGCGAGGGCCATGAGCTTGGGCAAACTTTATGGTATTTGTTCATTAATAAATAACTTGACACTCTTGTGTTTTAATCACTCCGCCGCTCATTATACTTGCTTACTTGTCGTTGGCAACCAGGTTGCCAGGTGTATGCCCCAGGTTACCTCAAGTATCTTTTTGTTCTTTTTTTGGGTTTTTATCACAATCAGCAGATGAAATTACCACTTGCAGCTCACCCCCGTGTTGAGCACTGATGCTTGACTTGCTTGATTGCGTGGCTTATAAGCAGAAAGATTTCATGAATTTTCTTCTTTTTTTTGGTATTTAGGGGAAGAGTCAACTCTGTATGGGTTGAATATAAATGGTTGTGCAAGAATGTAAATTAAACCATTTATTTACCTATGTGTTTCTTTACCCTGAAGTAAGCAACAGTGCCTTGAATAGGCTATATGTACATATTTTATTCACCATCTTAACATAAACTACTCCTACTGTCAACTATCAACTGTTAATAAGCTACAGCAAACTGTTGAGCAAGCTGCA
This sequence comes from Lordiphosa collinella, assembly GCA_018904265.1. NCBI lineage: Eukaryota > Metazoa > Arthropoda > Insecta > Diptera > Drosophilidae > Lordiphosa > Lordiphosa collinella. The sequence goes on along the minus strand of JAEIFV010000444.1, from coordinate 47,317 downwards.
TCAGAAAGTCTCCTGAATGTGGACGAAAAAGATGATGACTAGAACAAAGGAATATATTGATCAACCCTATACTCTGTCATAAACAGGGAAGCAAACCACTCCGAAATAAGGACTGGTTCGGTTCAGTGGTTTTCACAGATTTTAAGCCGCCGGTTCGGTTCACTAAATGGTTTTTGTAGCTAACTAAGCCGCGGTTTTAGTTCGGTTCAGTGGTTCACGCTTTATTATTTATATATTTTATGAAGGGCTATTTCCATTTCTGAATTTTCGAACATTTTTACTTTTTGCATACTTACGAAATTGAATTCTTAAAAAACAATTGAATAGCTTTGAACTCAATCTTCGTCCAAAAGGATTTCACATCAAAATCAATTGCAAGATGTGTGGGGTCACATGCTTTAAAACGGTTGACAAATCATTCGTAAAAACTACATTATTCGCTAAGGATTACCGAAAGTCGGATAAATCGTAGCGTAGAGAGTCTATAAAATATCCCAAAATTACTGGTATCATTGTCTAAAGCAAGCGATGTTCAAGAAGAGTGAGGCCAACAAGAGAGAGTGTATTGGTGTGCGATATCAAAGCGACACAGCCCAGCTTTGAACTGCCGTGCTCGACGTCTGGGCATCGAATGCAAGCAAAGAGAGCTCTGCTTACGCTCATATGCCCGACTTCGGCATGCGGTCGGCTCGTGTGCGTGTAAATAGCCGATTGCGCTCGGCCCCTGGGGGCAGTGGGTGAACATCTCTGGTCTAAAGGTAGGCGCCTCACGTCTTACAACTCGTTATTGAAGTAAACATTTTAATTTTCGGTTTTTGGTTCGGTTCAGAATTTTTAAAAACCCACCGGTGCGGTTCACGAGTGCAAAAAAGCGGTTCGGTTCGGTTCAGAACCGGTTTGCATCCCTGGTCATAACAAGTAATTTTATTGATCTCGATAGTGGTGACACCGAATATTCAGGACTCAAGAAATCTTCGATAAAGATCATGTAATGATATCGATAAATATCAAAATGGAGCAAAATTAATATTAAACGTTATATAGTTGTTTTGTAAAGCCTTTTTAAAACCACTAACAAGTTATTAACTTTCTGTCAAGCCTAAGGCCCACGTTGCTATGGCTTTCCAATTGGACACAATTTGTAATTGTGCATCAATTTTTACAAATAACACTTCTAATATCCATTGATAGCGCCCATTCTAATCTATCTATATGAGAGGGCAATATAGATATAGATGTCTGATTTTACTGATACTAGGCAATATTTTCAGAAATACCTAAAGACAATTATTGCAGGGTCAAAACAGCACGATTAACCCAGCTAAGCAGTTGATCGCAGATTGAACTTCGAGATATAAACTTAAAAGAATTCTTTTATACCCTTGCAGAGGGTATTATAAAATGGTGCGGAAGTTTTTAACGCATTGAGAAAGCATCTCCGACCACATAAAGTATACATATTCTTCATCAGCAAGACGAGCTGAGTTCATTTAGCCTTGTCCGTCTGTCCGTTCGTCCGTCTGTACGCCTGTTTCTGTGCTATCTCCTTCGTCAATTTTCAAGCTATCCTCACCAAACTTTGCACGAAGTCTTTTGGTACAAATACGATGTACATTTGTCGGAACCGGCCGGATCGGATGACTATAGCATATTGCTGCCATAGGAACGATCGGTCGAAAAACAAGTTTTAGTGAGAAAAACTTTTTTGTTTTTAATGGAAACGCCTTCAAAGTACGTATTTCTTAGTTTACAATCCTTTCCCAGATGCGAAAATTCACTAAGTTTGGTCGAAATCGGATGACTATAGCATATAGCTGCCATAGGAACGAACGGTCGAAAAACTAGTTCTAGTGAGAAAAATTTTGTTGTTTTTAATGAAAAGGTCCATATCATTGGCATACACCTTTTTTGTATACTTTTACACAATTCTACAAAGTTTGGTCGAAGCCGGATGACTATAGCATATAGCTCCCATAGGAACGATCGATCGAAAAAAAAGTTCTAGTGAGAAAAACTTTTTTGTTTTTAATGGGATTTTTAATGGTATTAAACAGTGTATTATGCTTTTCCATGATTTCACCAAGTTTGGTCGAAATCAGACATCTATATAGTATAGATCCCATAGAAAAGTAAGGTCCAAAAAGTAGTCTTAGTTAGAAAAATTTTTTTGTTTTCAATGGAAGCTGCAAGGGTATACAAAACTTCGGCCGAGCCGAAGTTAACTTTCCCCTATTTGTCTACCTGCTAAATGTTTCAGACTGATTCTTTCTTTAGCAAATATATTCATAAGTATATAATGATACTATTGGAAGAAAACAGACAGAGCCATTTGGCATTAGTAATTCTACATACAAGCTTTTATTATCAAACCAATATAGCTGATCGGTTATATTGACACGGAAAAATCATATTAAATACAAAAATATAACCCTAAAATAAATGTGAAAGCAGAGCTGGAGCAGTGAACATTCTTTTTCTCGTAACTTGACTATCGTTCAACCGATCTTTACAAATCCTTTGGCGGATCTGGAAATAAGCATGATTACTAACTGTGTTATATGGCTGGGTGCCTCAGCGGTTAGTGTGCGCAACCGCTGAGCATGAGGTCGTGGGTTCAATCCCGCCTCGGAACATCTAATAAAAGTTTTTTTCTTTGAATAAAACTTAACACCCGGCCACACCTCTTGCTGTTGGCGCCAGCATTGCAGTAATTAGCCATGAAAAGCTTCTCAAAACTGCCGTTCGGGTTCGGCGTTAAACTGTAGGTCCCTTTCTCTTGTGCTAAAATTAGAAGCGCACAAGCCAAGAGATAGAGAGAGGCTCGGCTTTGGCCCCTTGGGGCTGTGTCATCTTGACAAGCCAATTTTACTTACTTTTTACTTTACTAAATGTGTCCAGAAGGTACACATATTCTATCTCTATAAAACTGCCGGAAATATGATGTTATTTCCAAATTGCGAGGGCAGGAGGGGGCGTGGACAAAATTTATAACAAACTTGATCTGCTGCAAGTATAAGAAGCATATGTTCCATACATGTCGAACCACTATCTCTTTCCATCTCTGAAAACTGGCTGTTGATGCTGATCAAGAATATATATACTTTATGCGGTCGAAAAGGCTTCCTTTTGGCTGTTACATACTTTTGCACAAACTTAATAAACTCTATGTACCTTTGGTAAAGAGTAAAAAAGTCCAAAATTTGTATACCCTTTGGTCCATAACAGAGCTGGATCTGAATAGTCAGCCAACATTTGGTTTACTAACATGGCAGAGTTCGGCCTTTTTATATCCTGTACCCATTAAAAATGGGAAAAGGGGGATCATGAAGTTGTGCAAAAGTATGTAACAGGTAGAAGGAAGCATTTGCAACCCTATAAAGTATATATATCAGCATGAACAGCAGAGTAGATTTAGCCATGTCCGTCTGTCCGTATGAACGCGTCGATCTCAGAGACTATAAGAGATAGAGCAACAAATTTTGGCATGTAGGTAGGTGTATACCAGATTCAAATCGAGTTTTTTCCAGATTTCGAAAATTACTTCCCCTCCCCCCTTTAAGCGCAAAAAACTGTCGGAGCCACAATTTTTAAGTTAGACCATCGAGACTTTATATATATCATGTGAGGTCCAATATCTATCTATTCTGAAAAGATCAATAAGATCGGACAAAAAACACCGAAGTTATATTAGAATCAATTTTGCTTGTGGGAGAAAGGGGTGTCTTATTTTATTCAGAAAGCTATAAACAACGTTCTGAAAGCAGCTCCTTGCCTTTCCTTGGTCTTTTGTAAGAGTTTTGCTAAAGTGTAACTCTGAAAAACAATTTTTTAATATCTGGCCCTACAAAAAGGCATTCCATTACTTTTGAATTCGATCGGCTTGAATGGGAGATTGTCACTTTCAGGAATTTTTTCATTAAACCATGGTAAATGCAAAGAGACGGAAGAATTCTATGAGACGCCCGATATTTTGTCACCTATGAAGTGACAATGGATTCGATGTATTTCAGCTAGTTAATATCGCTACGACCTTAAGATCACAGCACAGTAGCAAATATGCTATCATGTCGTATGTTTCCCCACATCGAATTTCCCAAACAATATTAAGTTAAATAATTATTTGTTGTTTTTATCAGTCACGCTTGCTTTGCTCATAATTTTCTCGTCAATTGAATTCCAAAGCATGCTTGTTAACGACTCTTTAATTTGTTATATAACAATAAATAATTGCAATTACATTTATTTTATGGCATTCGTCAACTCTCAATACTCATACCAACATATTGTATAATTTTTGTATTAATTGAAGTGGTTTTGCTATGCTAAAATGGGAGCTTAACATTTGCACGGGATTTGCTTACTGTATACTAAGGAGCAATTCTGAATTTTAAGCTTGCCCCAGACTGTGTATTGTTGTGTTTCTTTTTGACAATTTTTGTAGGTTGTTGTTGCTCTTTTCCCCATCTTTGTATTTCTAGAGTATTTCGTCTTCACAAATGAATAGCCTGAAGATGTAATGTTAACAAGATTGCGCCACAGCGGAGCTTAAACTTTTTATTGGCCAATATGTCCAACATTGACATTTTGCTGTCACTAAAAATTCATATTTGTATGCAACAAAGACGTTTGCTGACGCTGATCAAGAATTTATACACTTTGAAGAGGGGGAATTGGTTCCTGTTGCCAGTTACATATATTTGCACAGCTTTTTAACTATTTTTAAAGAAGATAGTTCGCTAACAATCATCTGTATTCGAGTTTTATTCAAATAAAAGAAAAAAAGAATTCCGCTTTTCCATAATGCCATACCAATTTCAATATTATCCCTGTATCACTTCAATTTATCAGTTCATGAACTATGCCCCCATAGCCACGTTCCCACTTCATTACAACAATTCTGAAAACAATTTGCAGTGAATACAATTAAACGTACGCAAATAGAGATTATGACTAATGTGAAACTAATGGAAGACCAGTTGCACAGCAGCTGCCTTAGTACAATATTATGCCAAATGCTGTTGCCTTCGGCGGGTCTGTGTGTCTAATGACAGATTTGCGAGCTTTGGCCATTGCAATGAGCATGGGAAGTGTGCAATTAGACAAATCGTTTGGAATGTAATCAAAAGTACATTCTGACGAGCAACCGTGCTTGGTTGAGACTCCGCCCCAAAATGTTCTGCCGTTGTCCATAAAGATTGCTATTTAATTATCTCTACTTTTATCTCATCCACGTGATTTATACACATATCGTGGCATATTATTTGTACAGATTTTTATAATTTGTCTGCGAGTACATTCAAATGTATGTACTTTTTTTTTTGGTTTTGGGCAGTGCGTGCCGGTCTCTGACTTACTTACTTGTATATGTATCAGATAACAAAGATATCAACCTGAACTCTTCTTCAGCTATTTGCCCAGATTTGTTTAATTGCGCATCGCCTGGCGAAAGCGAAAGTGTGTGTACTTGGACCCAACTTTGCCGCCCCCACGTCCACGCCTTGCTGACAGTTTCTGCCGGTGACTGTCGTAAAATTGGAAAAAAAAAAAAAACCACAGAAGAAATAAAGTGCAACATCGTAAACCACAAATGCTTCCCTTCGTATGGCAACAGTGTAACAAACGTTTGCCGATAAGAGGCCATTGTGGCATAAGGAATAATTGAGAAGACCCCTAGTCTTCCCACCTCCAACCGATGGCCGACGACGATTTACGCGCTCTGGTGGACAGCCTGGATGACGCCTCATCGGAGAATATAGCAAATGTCATTGCCAACTTCTCGCTGGAAATGCTGCAGAAAGCCAGCGCACTAATTGGATCCCAACAACCGCACAGTGGGGCGCTGCTTGTCAATCGCACGCTAGAACAGCAGTGCAAGCACCAGGCCGAGTTGGAGGCAACCAACCTGAATCACACTGAGTTGGCCCAGGGCAGGAGGGTAAGTAAGACTATTTAAACTATTGATTAGAGCTGACGTCGTTGATGAATTAGTTTTGAAATTGCTTTACTAATGGGAAACGTTTTATAGCTTTAATTATTTTAGTTTAATTATGGGGAATATTAGGGTATCTCGGCCGATCCCATAAACTATGTGAGGTTTGCTTGGCAATGGACTTCTTACGTGAGCTTTTCCAAAACGGAAGAAGTCCAACTCGGAATGTCATTAAAAAGGCCCGGTTCAAAGTCCAACTTGAGGGTCTTAAGTGATTTGTACTATAAACCTAAAACTGCAGAGAGCTGCCTTGCAAATTTTTGGCGTGGTCGAAATTCTTCACAAACGCTGTCATCAAAAAGCGGCTTATCAATAAATTTCAAATATAATAAAATACAATATATAGTTATATATTTTTTTTTTGAAGGCTGCCCTAATCTCTGGCCAAGCCTCTAAACTGAGTTTATATAACCTGTGACGTCGACGTATGTCAATCAATGTCTCTGATATGAGCAATCACCAACCAAACACCCATAAAATTCAATGTATATCGCCTTAACTAAATGATGGACAAATTGTGTCTGATATACACTCTGTTGTCTGTTAAAAGCCTGGCCAAACAATTGGCCAGTTGTTTACCCAATATTGATATACGATCACTTATAGCAGGCAAATACCAAAGCGGAGCACAGCCATAGACTTGCACACGCAAATAAACTTATTTGTATATAAATTATATTGATAATGCTTCGCTACACACATACTCGTATATGTACTAGAACGCCAAAGAGGCGTCTATTTTTATGCGTGAATGGGAAGTGAACAATAAAAAAGTAGCACTTATTTATTTCTTAGAAAGAATTAGCTACTTAGATTAAAATTGATTTAAGATATTGGAAGTGTGCAAATTAATGATTTATTTAAAAACAGCTTGTTGAATCGTTATAGACTATTCCGGTATTATTAGTGTAAATTTCTGACGCTTTGATTTGTCTTTCAGTGTGCCATTTCATTGCCTTCTGCTTCATATCGTCTTAGTAGGCTATTCACACACATCTGTAGACTGAAGCTTCGAACCGTTGTAACTTGCACCAATTTAATTTGCAAAGATATAGAAGAACCGGCAAAGTATGGAGCATTAACTTCAAAATTGTTACACAAAAATTGTTGACAGCCCAGGGTGCCGCGCCACTTTCAAAGTTTCACATTTGCCCTTTAATTTAACTTTGAACTATCCATGAAGGCAGAGACCATTTAAGACTTGAGTTAATAATTTAGTTATTTCATAATTTCATTTCAACATGAACGGAGGACGCAGAGCTGATGTCATTTATACCCTTAATGAGCAATTTGAAAGAGGACATTTCAACCTCCAAAAATTAACCTTCCTTGACAACATCCCTTAGTTAGTTCTAAATATTAGAATATTTGCAGGCATAATTTCGCAATTCGCCCTTCACATCCCGCACGCGCCTTTCTATGTTTTGTGCCTGGGAGTATGTTTGCAAAACCGCAGAATTTGTTTGTCTCTATTACATTACCTCCAAGAAATGTATACCTTTATTTATTATATTTTCTTTTTAAAGGCGCCCAATGTCTAAGAATACCTCGTGTATTCCAAATAGTCGTCCTTTTTTTAACCAAAATTAGTTAATGTGCCCCTTCATAGCCTTTCAACATTGTGGCATATCTCGCAAAAAACTGTTACCACTTTTTTCAATGCGACCACCCTCAGTGAAAAACAGAAACAAAAGCAGCACAAGCGGATATACACTTTTCTCGCACCTCATGTGCTTTCTGTTACATGTTTTCGGTTGAGCAAAACAAACAAGTCGGTCATCCGACAACCTCCGACTGCAACTGTTTTGAGCGAGCGCTCACTAAACAACTGTCACCAAATGAGCAGAACACAATAAGTGTCTACGAAAAGTGATTATTATTTTGTTTTGTGCGTTTGGTAGGCTGTTTGTATGTGTGCCGCTCGTTATACAAAGAAAGACACTAGCGCAAATCATAGTAAAACATATAGCCGTTTCTCAAAAACGAAACCTTTCAAGTCAAATAAATGGTGAGAAAACCCGTTCATGGCCTGTTTTTATACCCTTGCAGAGAGTATTATAAAACTGTGCGGATGTTTGTAACGCATTGAAAGAAGCATCTCTAACCACATAAAGTATATATATTCTTGATCAGCATGACGAGCTGAGTTGATTTAGCCTTGCCCGTCTGTCCCTCTGTCCGTCCGTCCGTCTGACTGTTTCCATGCTATCTCCTCCGTCAGTTTTAAAGCTATCCTCACCAAACTTTGCACGAAGTCTTTTGGTACAAATACGCTGCACATTTTTGGCGGAACCGGACGGATCGGATGACTATAGCATATAGCTGTCATAGGAACGATCGGCGAAAAACTAGTCTTAGTGAGAAAAACTTTTTTGTTTTTAACGGAAACGCCTCCAAAGTACGTATTTCTTAGTTTACTATCCTTTCCCATGATTTCACTAAGTTTGGTCGAAATCGGATGACTATAGCATATAGCTCCCATAGGAACGTTTGGTCGAAAAAGAAGTTCTAGTGAGAAAAACTTTTTGTTTTTAATGAAAACTTCCTTATCATTGGCATACACTTATTTTATATACTTTTACACAATTCTACAAAGTTTGGTCGAAATCGGATGACTATAGCATATAGCTCCCATAGGAACGATTGGTCGAAAAACTAGTTCTGGTGAGAAAAACTTTTTTGTTTTGAATGAAAACTTCCTTATCATTGGCATACACGTATTTTGTATACTTTTACATAATTCTACAAAGTTGTGTCGAAATCGGATGACTATAGCAAATAGCTGCCATAGGAACGATCGGTTGGAAAACTAGTTCTAGTGAGAAAACCTTTTTGTTTTTAATGAAAACGCTCTTATCATTGGCATACACTTATTTTATATACTTTTACACAATTCTACAAAGTTTGGTCGAAATCGGATGACTATAGCATAAAGCTCCCATAGGAACAATCGGTCGAAAAGAAATTCTAGTGAGAAAAATTTTTTTTGTTTTTAATGAAAACGTCCTTATCATTGGCTTACACTTATTTTGTATACTTTTACATAATTCTACAAAGTTTAGTCGAAATCGGATGACTATAGCATATAGCTCCTTTAGGAACGATCGGTCGAAAAACTAGTTCGAGTGAGGAAAACTTTTTTGTTTTTAATGAAAACGTCCTTTTTATTGGCATATTTTTTTATTTATATACTTTAACACTTTTCTACAAAGTTTTATCAAAGTCGGATGACCATAGCATATAGCTGCAGTATGAATGATCGATCGAAAAAGAATTTCTAGTGAGAAAAACTTTTTTGGTTTTAAATAAGATCGCATTCAAATTTCGTAATTAACAGTGTATTGTGCTTTTCCATGATTTCACCAAGTTTGGTCGAAATCAGACATCTATATAGTATAGATCCCATAGAAAAGTAAGGTCCAAAAAGTAGTCTTAGATAGGAAATCTTTTTTGTCTTCAATGGAAGCTGCAAGGGCTTACAAAACTTTGGCCGAGCCGAAGTTAACTTTCCCCTATTTTTGGTAATGATTTTGCTTCTATTGAGCCCAATGTTCTCGGTCTGTTGTATTTGTGTAGCAATCCAACGAACCCAAAATAGATGCACGATGTACTGATAATTCATTCAGCGTTCTTTTTATATTAATTTGAAGATTGCAGCTTTTGATCTTTTCAATAGATATACAATGTAAGAAAATTGCATGTAGACATATGCAGTAGACATATTCCTAAGTGTGGGTACACGAACACCCACACATCTCTATAAACAGCAGTAGGCACTTATATATTTCTGAAAATCTCCTGAAAACCATGAAATACATTAAGATTTGTTTTAAACGGAATAAGGAAACGAGCTGCGAGGGCGTAGAGGGACAATATCCAGGTTTTTCCAGGTTAGCCATTTGCCTTAGAGTATTCAGCAATACAATTTTTGCTTATAATTCTCAAGTTGGAGCTCCGTACATACTTAAGATAAAAGGAGCTAGTGAAGAAGGGCGGTGATTAAACAGGTTTTAAGTTAAATCAAAGTGCTTAACTTTGAAACTTTGAACCCTCCTCATCTAATACTTAGTTGATTTAAGCTTTCTATTAAATTCTCTATAAAATACGTTGATCTTTTTGACGCAAGTTTTGCTATTGAAAATTATATGAAAATAAGTATCATTAAAAAGCTATGGTACTAACATCAGCTAATGGGGCACAATAGAACAGGATTGGTCGTAGTGCTTTACTTTCCCAACAACAAATAAATAAAAACATTAGCTGAATCATATCCATTCAGAAGTTCTGATTAGTTTTTCCGCTTGGTCAGTTCTCAGACTGTGTTCTCAAAGCCAACGGAACGCTCATGGATGTTAGCACAAACCAACGGATTGAAATAGCTAGCTTTCCGAATTGTCATTAATTCTCTACTACAAACTATTACAAATATAGAACATCAAATGTAATGTTCGAAATTACAATATCAAAGTTTGTATTATACAGAAATAAGAAGATGCAAATGAAATTCTCTAGTCACTTACACATTTTACTAAACTTTAAGTTTGCGAAATTCAAAATATTTACTTATTTCATTTTAATGAGTTTCTTCCCTTTGGGCTATAATTGTGCTCCGCCCAGCTTTTCTACCGTCACAAAGCAATATAAAACCTCCTCTTTGTTTATGCTTAAAGCAGCTGTGCGCTGTGCACGTGAAAACTAAATCAGTGAATTTCCACACATTAAATTCGACATGCTTAACACAGTACGGGGAAAAACCAAACTGTTTACGCTTCGACGGAATAACATTTACTACCATTGTTTGCTTTAGTACCAAATAGCTAAGATAACATGGTTGGGACAGGTCAAGTTGGTTTATTTGATCAAAATTTTTATGACATCCATAAATGTTGTAGTTGAAAAATAAATATTTATCATTCATCAAAATCTTTCTTCATTCACAGAATTTACAGTGTGCCACCTCATTCGATTCGGTGCTGTGCTGGCCCCGTACAAATGCTGGCAGTTTGGCCGTTTTGCCCTGTTTTGAGGAGTTCAAGGGAGTGCATTATGATACCACAGGTGAGTGTACAGTGTACACATATGAGTTCTCAAGTCACTATTTTCCTCTTCATTCTACACAGAGAATGCCACACGCTTATGTTTGGCCAATGGCAGCTGGCATCATTATACCAACTATGATCGGTGCCATCAGCAATTGGGCTCCGTGCCGGTAGTGCCAGATTTTTCACCTAACGTAGATCTGCCAGCCATTATCTATGCATGTGGTTATTTCATAAGTTTTGCCACCTTGGTGGTGGCTCTCATTATATTCCTAAGTTTCAAGTGAGTAGATCAGCCTATTGAACAATCTGAATGGGTACAACTGTTTACATCTTCAGAGATTTACGTTGCCTGAGAAATACAATACATGCGAATCTATTTCTAACCTACATCACCTCTGCTTTATTGTGGATACTCACACTATTTCTGCAAGTGGTAAGTTGAATAATAAAAGTGTTTAAGTGTTAAATTCTAATTCCCCAAAAAGATTACCACCGAATCTAGTCAGGCTGGCTGCATAACGCTGGTCATTATGTTTCAATATTTCTATCTTACCAATTTCTTCTGGATGTTTGTCGAGGGTAAGTGAAGAAGCTACAAAAATCTCTCGTGAAAGTCTTTTAAAGTGTATTCTCTGTAGGTCTCTATCTCTACACATTGGTGGTGCAAACGTTTTCCAGCGATAATATAAGCTTTGTTATCTATGCATTAATTGGCTGGGGCTTACCGGCTATATGCGTGCTGGTGTGGTCCATAGCCAGGGCATTTGCACCGCATCTGGAGAATGAGCACTTTAATGGGGTAAGTACGACTGAGACTCAATTTTTGATTCAATTTTATGCAAACATTGTTTACAGCTGGAAATCTATTGCTCCTGGATGCGTGAATCTCACATTGATTGGATATTGAAGGGACCAGCCTCAATGGCCTTGCTTATCAATTTGGTATTTCTTATACGCATCATGTGGGTAAGTGGTGAAACAATTAAGCATTACCATGGCCTTACCTTAAGCTTAAATATTCGATTAAGCTTTTCCGCACTCTGTTGGGGAATAGTATGAGAAGCTATATGGAAAAAGTTTATGAATAGGAGTGCCATATCTTCGCAAGATGATATTTTATTAACCCTAAATAATCTCTGTACCAAAGGTACATAGAGTATAATAAGTTTGTGCAAAAGTATGTAACAGCCAGAAGGAAGCATCTCCGACCCCATAAAGTATATATATTCTTGATCAGCATCAACAGCCGAGTCGATATAGCCATGTCCGTCTGTCTGTCCGTATGAACGCACAGATCTCAGAGATGGTAAGAGATAGAGGTTTGACATGTATGGGACTTATGCTTTTTATACTTGCAGGCAGATCAAGATTTTTTTTTTTCAATTTGCGACACGCCCCCTCCCGCCCCCGCAATTTGCGAATAACGTTATATCTCCCAAAGTTTTATAGATAGAAGGTTTGAACCTTCTAAACATATTTTCTAATAAAAAATTTTGTTCGATTTGGCAAAGGAATGGTAAAGATCGGATGAACGGTAGTAAAGATATGAGCAAACGAAAATTCAATATATCTGGGCTGCTCCTGCAGCAGAAAAACACATACATATGTATGTAGATGTATGTATATATGAGCAACGACTACACAGCAAAGTGATAGCCAACAATTTTTTAGAACAAATTTTTATTTAACGATTCATATTGGGTCGTTGTGGGTGTGATGACCCCGCCCCGCCAAAAAATTCCACCTTTTAAATGAATTAAACTCTGCAAATATATTGTCTGAGTAATTCCAACAACGAAATCCTATACAAAACCTAACAGCTCATTTTACCAATTGGCTCATTTTACTCTCAATTTACCCCTTCCCTTTCCCACATACACAATATTGAGAGAGAGAAATTAGAAATGGTCGCGGGACAAATATATCGCCCGATACCCATCTGACTACTAAGACGAGGATTGTTTAAATTGCAAATAATATTAAAATAGTCTAGTTCTTTAATTCTAACATAATATCAAGCAATCACAATGATGTTAAGTCATTCTGGTCACTCCGGAGTCCCGCGTAGTTTTCGATGTACGCCCATCTCTAGCTCTGGCAAATGCAAAGGTTTTTTTTTGTCTGCGGCGCGTGCCAATCCTCTCTCTCTCCTTCTCTCTCCTAATTATAATCTGTACCAAAGGTACATAGAGTATAATAAGTTTGTGCAAAAGTATGTAACAGCACCTTAAATGATAAGTATTTAAGCAACTCAAGTCGACTCGTAGGTCTTTATTCATATATCGACCCCATTGCTATTGCAATGGTCTCCTCGTGGTGTTCCCTGGATACCGATTTTATATAATATAATCGGGAGCAAATGCGAGCGGCGACCCCAACTGGTACAGAGTATAATATAGTCGGGCTTGACCGACTTTCTTCCTTGTTAATGTAGAAACGAAGCAATCTCTGTACATCTTCGAATCGGCAATATCTCCAGACTGGGGCTGCATAGCACATAACAACCCTGGAAGTGGCTAGAAAAACTAAATATTTGGTGCAGTGGTTTACTTTTTTCTTCCCCAGCAGACGACTTTGGCGTCTGTCAATTTCTGCGACAATTGTTATTTAAAGGACATATTGGATGTCAGTAACACGCCTAGGTTCTTATACTCATCTAGCAACACCCCGTTTACTGTCCATTCCTTCGCTCTGGCTCTTTGTCCCCCTTCTTCACTACCATCCTTGACTTCTCGATATTTATCCGCAGACTCCACGTCTGACAGTAACTGTTGAGCGCGTCAATCATTTGTTGCATCACCTGGAGGTTTTTCGCACCATGTCGTCGTCATAAATCAGAACCTTGACTCCTCTAAACCTCCGGGAAGATTCACAACAATTTCATCCACATACAGTGCAAAGAGTAGTGGACTTAACAAGCTCCCCTGCTTTATACTTGAGTTCGTTTCGAACCATTTAAATAGTTGGATTCCAACCCATACAGTGGTATTATTTAGGCTATAAAGGCTTTCTATAATGGCAATAAACTTGGTCGATACTCTAAAACTACTTAAATAAAGACTCCGCCTATCGATCGTATCGAAAGCAGCTTTAAAGAAAATAAAACATTTTTCACTTTTGGCCCAGGAACAGGAATCGACGAGAAAGCAAAAAAATAGTCTACTGTCGAGTAGTCCTCTCTGAATTCAGCTTGGTATTCTCCTGGGATATCTTTGACAAAGTAAATTTCAAGTCTATCTTTCCTAGTAAAGTGGCTGGGTGGCTCAGCGGCTAGAGTGCGCGACCGCTGTGCATGAGGTTGTGGGTTCGATCCCGCCTCGGAACATCTAATGAAAAGTTCCCCCACACCCTCGCGGCAACTTTTTAGAAAAAAAAAACCAAAAAAACTTTCTCTCGGTTTTTCTATTTCACTTTTTATTTTTTTTTATTTTTAAAAAAAAAAAAAAAATTAAAATTTTAAATATTTTTTTTTAATTTTAAATTTTTAAAAAAAAAAAAAAAAAAAAATTAAAAAAAAAAAAAAAAAAAAATTTTTTTTTTTTAAAAAAAAAAAAAAAAAAAAAAAAAAAAAAAAAAAAAAAAAAATATATTAAAAAAAAAAAAAAAAAAAAAAAAAAAAAAAAAAAAATAAAAAAAAAAAAAAATTTTTGAAATAAAACACGCTTAGACTACCATTTGCACGAGAGAAAGCAGCTAAACTCAGTTAGGAATTGCTAGAATTTCCGTTTCCTTTGCTTACTTACTCGTGATATTCTAGATACAAGGAATTGTACTTTCATTGTCTAACTTTTACTTCTTCTTATCATTCCAGGTACTGATTACCAAACTGCGTTCAGCTCACACTCTAGAAACGCGGCAATATTACAAGGCGTCGAAAGCTTTACTGGTGCTGATTCCTCTCTTTGGCATTACCTATCTGCTGGTGTTAACTGGTCCCGAACAGGGCATTAGTCGCAATCTCTTTGAGGCCATAAGAGCCTTTCTCATTAGCACTCAGGCAAGGAGTCCATCCTTAATCTCTCTTTTAAATAGTTTTAAAAGTACTTTTCTTTCTTTTAGGGCTTTTTCGTCGCGCTCTTCTATTGCTTCCTCAACTCGGAGGTGCGTCAGACACTGCGACATCGATTTGTACGCTGGCGCGAAAGTCGAAATATACACCGCGGCAGTTCGCTTAAGAATCGCAGGTATTTACAAACTGGGGAACTAACAATCATCTCGTCATTTGGTTGTTGTTGTCGTCTTACTATGCATAGGCATTGCACAATTGTTGTGGCTGCTGTGTTTGTGTGTGTTTGTGCGTCGTTGTTGTCACTTAACCAATTAATTTCCATTTCAGACATCGCGCATCCAAAGACTACTCGCAGCGCTCGCGAACAGAAAGTCTACGGTGCGTATATGCCATGCTCTTTGTAGATGCTTTCGCCTTCTAATCCCTATTAACCACATTCCTGATCACTTTCTAATGAGCCGACTGATCCCAACCATTCGCCACTTGACATTTACTTACTTGATTTGGATATTTTCATTTTTCATTTTGTTTTATGTCTTTTTGTAGACTGACTTCCACCAGTCCCGTGCCCACCGGACACTATGAATGATCAGAGAATGATCCCGCCAACGAGATTTCCTTTTTACATATTCCTCTTTCTCTATAAGTATTTTTGCATGATAGTTGTGTAATTTGTTAAGTGTACAAAAATAAAGTATTATTTCTTTTTTATACGAGTCCAAACAAATGATCCCAAGCATTTTCTTCTTACTCTTACAGCACTGAGGAGTGTGTCATCTGCTTGCATCCCACGCCACATACGAGACTTGGCTCGCTTAAACGCTATCACAGCATTGATCTCACCGATTTTGTTTAGATATAGAGAGAAAGTATTCAATGTTTTTTTTCAATCTATGTTTGTTGTAAACTATACCAATGATCGTTATTAGTCCCAATTATAAATTACTATTGATCAATAGAATGAGAGCGTACTTAAGTTAAAGTCGGCTCTGCACGACTTCGATATACCCGTTACCCAGTGGAATTAATGTTTAATAACCTTTCCTTGTATCATTTATTAGAGAATTAACATTAATGTAAATTTATTAGCATTATGTTAGCAGATAGTGCTTGCTGCTCTGAAAAGTAGGCAGCATTTTTGTCAACCTTTAATACTCAGCCATTTATTATCCGATCTTTATGAAAATTTTGGATGGGGGGAGGCGTGGCCAGACTTTAAAACAAAATTGATCTGCCTGCAGGCACTACTAGTGTACTTTGAAATTTGGTTGCTCTAGCTCTTCCAGTCTATGGGATCAAGATGTTCAAACTGACGGACGGACGGACAGAATGCTGATGAAGAATATATATTCTTTATAGGGTCGGAGATGCTGTCTTCTACCTCTTATATACATTTGCACAACTTAAATATACCCTTTTTACTCTATCGGGTAACGGGTATAAAAATATAAGATTATTTTATGCCTAAAATCTTAAAATAATGCAGCAGCCAAATAGGTGTTAAAGAGGAAGAAACTCTACAACATTCTAAAGAACTGCTACTAACAGGAATACTAGCCATTTGAGAACTCTGAGTCTAGGACCATATACTCTACTCTGTTCTAACTAACCTAGTAATAGCAACCGCCAATACTTGTTCCAGAAGCTAAGTTTTTGGTGCAAAAGGAATAGATTTGCTAAGTCGGTCAAAGTAAAAATTACTATCTGTCACATAAACTAACATATAACAGTGTAAATTGTGAGTTTATCTGACACATAGCAGCTATCTAGAAGATGTGATATCGGTCCTAAAATGTAAGTTTATCTAACACATAGCAGCTATCTGGAAGAAGGGAAATCTGCCCTTAAACTGTTTTTTCACTTGTCGAGATCTCATACGAGATGGGTGTATAGTAAAACGACTCAGTTTACCATGAGTTTGTCAAAAAACTCATTTGAGAAATCGAAATTAGAGAATAGCCTACTTCTCATTCAGTTTTTCCATGCTTTTCATACATTTTTGTGTTTCTCTGATTGACTATTACAATTTTCTGATATCTCTTTTGAGAAACTTTTATGAGATATCAGACAAGTAAAAATACAGCTTTACGAAGAGATGTGGGATAATCGGATGAAGCAAATTATTTGTACACATTTCGATGACTCAGTTTATAGAAGTTCGGTAAGTGACAATGTGACTGCGAATATAGCTGGTATGCTTATTATTGCACACTGAAACTCTGGGGCTTAAAATTATGTTATCAATTGACACGCCAACGATGCACTCGTATTGTCAACCCATTCTGCAATTAGGTAATCTCGTAAGGATTATGTTAAGCAAAAAGTTAGAGCTCAATTTAATCCCAAGACAGGATCATCTTAAACATGATCGCGGGTAATCTCCTTTCCTTATTTCCTCCTTATTTCGGATGAAAAATAGATTTTTGCATATCGAATCTCCTGGATATTTTCCTTGCGGGCAGATTTTCCGAAATCGGGAAAATACGTGTCCAATTATTTCGCTTTCAAACCCAGTTTCAAGTCAATCAGATCAAAAATAAAATTTTCCCAATTTCCTACCCTACGGTCGAATTTTCCAGCATCGGAAAATCACATTTCAATTTATTTCACTTACTGTCTTTGCAAACCGAGTTTCAAGTCAATCGGATGAAAAAAAGTTTTACCCATACAAACTTTTCCGACGCTTTTCCTGGAATTTTCCGACCCTACGGGCAAATTTTCCAACATAGGAAAATAACATCTCTCTTTATTTCACTTACTGTCCTTACATCCCGAATTACAAGTCAATCTGATGAAAAATAGATTTTTGCATATCGAATTTCCCGAAAAATTTGTCCAATAATTTCGCATACTATACTTACAAAGCGCATTTCAAGTCAATCGAATGAAAAATAAAATTTTCCCCATACAAACTCTCCCCACGCTTTTCCGGGTGGACGCTTTTGCTTTGCTGGTCATGAGCTACTTGAAAGTGTTCCTATTTATGGGAACACTTTGCTTTGCTTTGCTGCTCATGAGCTACTTGAAAGTGTTTATATTTATGTGACGAAATCAAAATTCCGGAGTGCTGGTTACGAACCTTAAACAAAATAATTATTAGTTATTGGCCCAAAAATCAATACTTATGTTCAAACGTTCGCCATTTTGTCATAAATCGATATTTTCAAAACGACAACTATGAAACTACTAAATTATAGTATCTATTTTAATAATCTTTCTGGTGGGTACCGTGTGTGAAGATTTTTTGACGGAGCTTCAAGGAACATGCGACATCTCGAAATATTTTCAATATTTTTTAATTATAAAAAATTCAACATATTTTTAAATGTGTATACTTTCATTTAGTTCAAATTCCGATCCGAAATTTAACATAGTTTTCCTATAAAGAAATCTCAAAAATTACCTTTTTTGGCCGTCTAGGTGTATATCTCCCCTTAAGAGTAAGTTTATTCCTCCATCCTTCTTTACTAATAAGGCAAGTGAGTATAAATCATTTTATTTGGAATCGTCCCTTATGCTTTGCAAACTATAGTTTACATCAGAGAATGTTTTTGAAAGAAGAAAAACATTTTGTTTGAAATTTAGGCCAACTACAAAAAATATAAAAAGTTGAAAGGCAACAAAGCGTAATATCAAAAACTTTGCAGCCCCGTCGCGTCCACTAAAACATAGCTTTTTGACCTTTTTTCTCGTTAAATATCAGGGATTAAAACCGAAACAAATTTCGGTTTCGGTCCAGGCATTTATATTGGCTGAAAGCCTTTTTTAACTGTTTAGGAAACGGACAAACAATCTCTGTCCGTTTCCCATAATATAACTTCAGCCGAAATATATATATGGCCCGAGATAAACAACCCGACCGATACCGAAAATCGTTTCGGTTTTAATCCCTGTTAAATATATACCATAAACTAGCGAATCAAGGGGCGCAAGCATGACTTTTAGATTCAAAAAAAGTGCTCTCTAATGTCTAAGTTTGAGTCACATCCAGCATTAATAAATATTTGTACCCACTTTAAGTAAACGCCTTGAAGCTTTTTCGACTTGACTGGTAGTTTATTTTTGAAAGTGACTTCTTGAGTTTAAAACTAACAATATTAAAATTTTGTTAAGGTTTTTGCTATGGTAGTTGCAGGCAAAAACTCACTTAAGTACGAAAACAAGTTGTAACATAATTTTTCTTGTTTGATTTTAAATTTTTTGATTTTTTTTTTTTTAGTTTTGTCAATTAGATGCCGAAAAGTGTGTGCCAAAAATGTTGTATAACGATTTTGCTTTAATTCTAGGTTTAGGTTTTTCAAAGGTGTGTAATTATTTACGTTTTTTTTTTGTTTTGTTTGTTATTTGTTCATAAGGTCACATTGTTTGTATCACTGAAAATGTAATTTAAACTTAACTTAAGGCAAATTATATAAAACACAAGGTAAAAACTCATTTGCTGTCACATATTTATGAGAACAAAACGCGTTTTGCGGTGAATAAAGCTTTTAAAAATATCAAAAGTTTTGTCATTTGTCATTCAGGGTAGATCAGTTCTAAGACTACATATATGTATATATGTTGTATATAAACCTATGCTTGTTTGTGTGTGTATATGTGTGAGTGAGTGTATGAAATCTACAACTAAGGGTCTGTTCCATTCTTAATGTGTGTGCGCTATTAATCGAGAGATATCGAGAAATTGTACTAAAAAGGAAACAAAACGAAATTCGTATTCTGGGAAACCATTTGAAACAGTCGCCTCCCGGGTTTGTTTGTTTGCTTTTGTTTTAGTTTTCTGGATGCCTATCATAAAAAATAACAATTATGCTATTAACTAACTAATTGCGGGGGGTTGGGGCGGGTCGGCGTCTCCTTAAAGGTAATATCAAATGCATTCGCCCGGATTCTGTGCACAGTATTTGGGAAACAAAGCCTCAGCCTTGAGGCCCAGTTCTACCAGGCGATTACGAAACAGAGAGATGCGACGAAACACTTCTGGCGGCACTAAATCAAAGTCATGATCATCATTGGGATCCGACCAGAGACGTTCGGCCAGAGCAGCAGTGCGTGGCCACAGTCGATTGTCCAGCTGATTCTCATCCACCTGCTCGGTCCACATACAGGCCTCGCCACCCAGTACCTGAAGAGAAAGATCAAAATCAGTCAACTAGTTTTGTTTTGTGAGTCCATTTCACCCACCTGTTTGCGTCTCTTCTTGTCCAGACGCATGCGCTCCCAAGGTCGATGCTTGTACACATTCTGCCAGGTGCGATAGGGCGAACACGCAGCCTCTCCCGTGGCCCTCCAACTGCCAAACCCGCAATCTAAATACCAGGCATCCACATGCGAGAATATCACATTATAGCCATTATCCAGCAGATCATAGTTCTCCTGCCAGGTGCTGCCGCCCCAAACCTGGACAGCGAATTGACTGTTGGGAAGACACTTGGTGTTGGTCAAGGCACTGGACCAGACAGCCACATATCTGGGCGCTCCACTATTGGCCAGCTTCAGTCTGGCCATGGCCTGCAGCATAAAATCACACCACAGACCGCGCAGATCCGTATCATTGAAATACTGCGCCCAGCAATCCAAATTCACCTCGTCCCCGCCCAAATGGAAAAAGTCCGTGGGCCCGCCGGTCAACTGCAACAGCTCCTCGTACAGCCGCTGCAGTATGAGGTAGGTGTGATTATTTTTCGGATTGAGCTGCCCACACGGCGGCTCTCCGCAATAGAAACTCCAAGGCTGCTGATTAATGCACAGGGCCAGCTCGCCCAGTCCCCGTTTGGGACCCCAGTCCCAGCCATTGCCCGCATGTGCCGGAGCATCAATCTCTGGTATAACCTGCACACCATAGATCTTGGCAAATTCCGACACTTCCCTTACATCCTGCTCCGTGTAGGTTTCGCTCTCCGAATAGGCACCATACTCGGCCAATTCGGGATAGTTGCGTGAGATATAGGGAAAACTTTGAGCATCTGTTAAATGCCAGTGGAAGCGATTTAACTTGGCCAAACCCATGGCAGCTATGGTACGTTTAATGGACTCCACCGAGAAGAAATGTCTGGAGGTGTCCAGCATAAGACCACGATAGCGGAATTTGGGTGCATCTTGAATTTTGGTGCTGGCATACGTGTGTAACAGACGATCCTCATCATCATACCAGATGAGCTGCTCCAGTGTGGACAGACCATGACGTGCACCAAAGTAGCTGTTGGCAATGATGTGCACCAACAAGCGACGACCTTCCACTGAAAAAGTTTCTATTAATTTCCACTCCTTTTTTTGGGTTATATCTACTTACAACTTATGCTCAACTGATAGCTCTCATCGTTGTCCAAATTAAACTCAAGTTCTCCAGACTTTTGTACACTAATCTTCACCTGCAGACTGTCCACATCCCCCGTCCTTTGCTGGCCAAAGGTGGTGCCAAATAGTGAGGATGTTAACTCAGCTTCCAGCTGTGAGCGTCGCTTTGATCTGGCAGTGGATTCACTAACTATCGCTTCAGCTGTGCTGGTGGCAAAATCCAATCTCTGTATTACACGCAAATCCTTGACAAACCAATCGAAAGCCACTTGCAATTGTTTATGCACCTCTCGATGTGGTGTATCTAAACGTAATTGCACATCTTCCACAGAGAAGCGTAAAGTTCGTCCGCTTAACAAGGATTTGATTGTGGGGTGTGGCCAGATGTTAATGTCACCACAAGTCATTGAGCAACTGATGAAGGAGACGCGTTTTGGGCCCTTGCCAGGATAGCTAACGCGTACGCATCTGTCATTCTCACACTTGTAGGTCCAAGTCTTCTCCACGGGTCTGCCAAATGAGTAAAGTAAGTGAATACAATTTCTCTATTAACTAAAAAAAACTTACATGGGAAACGCACTAAACTCCTTATGGCCATGTGGTCGATCCAGCGCCTCACTATAAGCCTGCGTCTTGATCACACCCTGACTCCAATACAGCACCGTCAGTATGAAAATGGCACCCGAGAGCAATACCAGCAGAGCTCGACGCAGTGAAACGGCCAGCGACATTTTATAGAGATAACGTAGCCTGTGAAAAGTAGACAGAACACCAATAAGGAACACCAGTTGACATCATCAAAGGCACAAATTAAACAGTTAAACAAACAATAATAAACAACAACATGGGCAGACAAAGGGCGTGTCCATGCGGGCGCACTACCCAACCTGAGACCCAACAAATGCCCCACATCGAACTTTAATCAATGCTCGCGACTTGGGCTTGACGAGCGATAAAATCAAAGAAAACCTTCCCTTCTTAGGAAGGGGCAGGGTAGGGGCCATTAAGACAGTATTATTGCTGACTGACAGGACACGCAAACAATTTAGAAGGGAACTAGGTCTCCTGGGGGAAGTGTGGGAGGATGTGCGTCCTCACACATTCATATAGTTACCACCCCAAGACATTTCGGTCTACGCGTTAAGGTCATGGCAAGAGTTGCAATTGCAAATGGATTGTGATGCGACAATACAAATTATTTTTCGTATATTTTTAACCACATTAAATGGACAGTTGAGTACACTTAAAATTATGGATAATTATGATTTCATTGATTTTTCCTTAGTTTCTTAACATTTAAATTGACTGAAATAAGTCATTGAAAGCAACACAAAAAGTGCTGCAGAAATACCCTTAAGACAGTGACAGGCAACAAGTTCTTACAAAAACTATTCTTTCTCAAGAACCAGCAGAGCGGGACAGCCCGAGCCAGACGCGAAATCACATGGTTGTGATTTCAGAATCGATTAAAGAAATTCACCCTAGTGATTATTCAACCGAAAAAAACTTTGATGTTAGCCCCAAATACTTATTTAACTACAAATTGCACCGTTTAAGCAGGTACGCGCAGGCCGCGTGGAAAAAGAGTAACACAACATATGCCAGGGCTCGGTCTACCCTCAACCGATAGGTGTGCTGCTTTTGCGCTCGCTGTTAAGCGGCTGTTTTTGTACACTCAGGCTGGTCGTTCTGACATCAACCCCATAACAGGCCCGTTTCAGTCAAGCGGTCCCGAAATATGAGGTCTTGAAAGACCGAAAGACCAAAATGTTATTTCAAAAAGGTTGCTGTGAAAAAAGTCAAATGGAGCAGAGTGTAACAGCGTGAGAGAATGAGAGAGCTCACATAGTTTGTAGCATACATACAAACATGCGTTGATATCGGTAGCCTAAGAAGCGCACACTGATTGTATACACACAAAAAAGACCTTTTCGGTAAGTGGTCCATCCCAAACGGTCGGCAAAAGACAAAGAGCGAAAAAGCAAAAACAAATGTGTTTCTCTCCTCTCAAAACCGAAAAAAACAGTTAGCGCTGTTAAAGGTTGATTCCATCCCTATATGTCAATGTGTCGCACGAAAACGGGTTTTTTGTGAGAACTGCAAAGAGAGAACCGGTTGTTGCAACATCTGCATATAAGGTACATAGAAGATGTGAAATCGGTCGCTAGACAAAAATATTTGACTTTACCATGCCCCTGTTGTATTAAAATTTCGACTAAAAACATTTCACACTGAATTTCATATGTACCTTTTACGTGCCCCATTTACGGTATTCCAACTTGAGTATTACAAACGGCCTTTTTCTAGCGATATGCAAGAATTATATTGGTGCATACTTTTGGTAGATGGTAGTTGCAGTTCAATGTAAGTGGTATCTTAGATCTCTAGCAACCAGCGTGTGCGATGGCAAAACGAATTGAGGCCGCATTCCAATCGTGTTCAGTCCAAGGGTCCCGAGTTCGAGTCCCAGAGTGAGTAGAGCGTGATTTTAATACTATTTGGGTTTTCAGTGTACATTTTTTTACACCTCCCGCGTGATTCGTAACATGTGGCAAGGCCAAAAATGCTCAGTAAGGTTTGCCATTTTACCATGAATAGAATAACAAACGAACAGCATTTGAAAATAGTTGAATTTTATTATCAAAATTCATGCTCTGTGAGAAAAGTGTTTCGCAAATTACGTTCATTTTGTGGCCGTCATAGTCGACCCATCAAACAGGCTATTCAAACTATTGGACATTCATCCACCATCCCGTGTACGGAGAGTGCGTACCGAGGAGAATATTGCTGCTATATCAGCCAGTGACAATATAGATGGCGATATATCAATTCGTCGACGTTCTCAATAATGGGGCTTGTGTTATTCGACCACCTAGAAGATTTTTATTAAGGACCGAGGTTTGAAATCATAAAAAATACAGCCTTCCACAACGTTGTTTTTCTAAAAATCAACAAACAGAATTTGGGGCTGAATTTCTATTTATAGCAGAAGCGCGCTGTGTGACGGCTTTGGTTCTGGTTGCTGGTAACTTATTTTATTAAATATGTTGCGAACGTACACCAGGGATGCCATTCGGCGGGAATGCCCATATTGGGTTAATTAAATTTACATAAGATTGTACGGACTTAAAAAACACACTTTTTTATATTTTTTAGACCGAGAAAATTAAGTACCGGCTGGTACCGGCCTAAGATTGACATTTCTTATTACTTTGGACTTTTACGAAAGCTACTTATCATATTTCGTTGTCCTCGTTTGTACTCTGCTGAACAAAATCATATTGTTTTTAATTATTATTTATTACACCAGATAACCAGGAAATAAATAGTCTTAGGTTTATTTTTAGCTTTAAGGTTAAACTAGCAACATTTCAGATATTAACAACATTAATGTTCTCATTAATTTATAGTTAATTACTTTGTATGAGAGCTACATCTAAATATTTACCGATCTTATGGACTAAATTGGATTAGTTTTGGGAGTCCATATAGATTTTGTTTAGTGCGAAATGGTACGAATTGTACGCCGCTCTTCTCTCTCTTGGGTTGCTCATCGATCTCCTGATCGGAAAAATATTGCCAGGAATGAAATTGGAGCACACAAAAACCTATAAAACGATACACAATTTGATTTTTTGTTTAATTTTACCTCCCAGCTCCATAAATCAACCCCCTCCCCACCGATGGGAAAAATAGAGAGCACCCAAAAAACCCCCGAAATTATTTTGCAAAATGGAATAATTGGACTTAGCTAACATGTGGTTTTAACAAGCCGAGCTACACGGCGCACGAAACCTTGGACCAAATGAGCGGTGAGCAACTAATTTCACGCTTTGGACCAGTTCATTAGTCGCCAAGACCATGTAATTTGACCTCACTAGTCTTTGTGGGACTACGTAAAGTCTCTCGTGTATTGGGACAAGACAGCCACAAATGCAGTACAGAAAGACAACATAGGTGACATAATCTTTAAAAAGCAAATGAAAGGCATAATCGCTCCAAATAAATATATCATGCACTATAGCAAACTTTCTTAATTTTTACTAAATTTTTCCCAAAAAAGATTTAAAATCACCCTTTATAACCCAATTTTGACAGTCTATTAATTGGTATGAGAAAAGGCTATTAAAAACTGTATTCTCAGAGTAACAGGTATGTCGAAGCCGAGCAAGACCGTTTTTCACTATTTTATAAGACTTGTTTTCGAATTTTGACACATCTTGATAATTTTTTAGATTTCTTCTTTGTTGCATTTCTTTTTCTTTCAAATTTTTTCAAATTATCAATAATCTGTGCTCAATTCAATTACATTTTGTGGAGTGTATCATAAAACTGATATAAAACAACAGCCAAAGGTTGGGTTTTGCTGTTCCAGATTTAATATTTCACTTAGGTACAACCAATCCCATATTATAGCACTTATTGTTTGCTTATCGATTTCAATTGAATTACCACTAAAAATGTGTAAAGCTCATAAGCCGAAATGGGGGAGAGTAGGCACTTTTGTAGTTTCTTTAGGCCAACAAAAACAAACCCAATTTGGGGCAAGACCTTGCGACCTGGTGCCTGGCACCATACACACTCATACGTGTAACTCCTTTCCCGTGTAGGTGTCGACTAGGTGGGCACGCCTTGGATACGGCATAACCTTTGCGTGAGCCGTATGAATCGATGCTGGGTGGGGGCAGGGTGAAACTTAAATTTTTCATTAAGTTTCATGTGGAAATATGAAATACTTGCTGAGAACATGCAAACCTTTCCAAATACATGTGTTGCGCCTTAGGTGAGCTGGACGTGTCATTGGATAGCGAAAGAGAGCTGCTTGCTGCTGTTGGTCCTCATTACCAAAGTAGATGGTAGTGCATAATAAATCAACAGGCATGCATAATTAATGTTAAAAACACAAAAAAAGGATTGCAAAGGTTAACTGTGACAGCCTCATTAGTTGCCAACACACACACAAACTACATAATTGCGGCTCCTGTCGAACCAAATACTGTAGCATACTTTGCCGCGCTTTTCGGTCACGCTTACCCGCAACGCTTGCGCACAGCCCCACTGAATGAACTATCCATCATTCCAGCACTAAGGCAGGCCCTCATCTGTGTGTGTCACTGGCTCAGCCACAGACACTCTAATGAGTCACGTTGCCGCCTGCCACCAACTGTTGAAAGGCACCTCCATGACATACAAATGCGTTGTTGCTCTTCCTCCCGCAAAATTGACAAATTTTCTTTCTTTTTTTTCTAAAATTATGCCACAACGTGAAAACTAAAATTGTCACAACTTTTCTTTTCCCATTCACGGACGACAATGTGAACGTGCTCTCTCGCAGGGCGCGCGCGACACTCGAGGTGTAAGTAACTACTATGGCAGAAATGGAAAAAAAAATATACAAAAGCAAAACAAAACTTGCCAAGCCGCCAACGTCGCACGGATTTCAAGATTGCCGACTCTAGCAACAACAACAACAACAATACAGTTGGCATGGCCAAATAAAACAAGAAAAAAATGGCGTGCAACTATTTACATATGTTCTTGAACCAGTCGACCGCCGACTGCCTGCCATGCAGAGCAAGCAGCAGCTGAGGCATCTCTACACTTCCAGACAAAATTATTAGGCTAGGGGCATAAATCAAACGGCGAATGCCGAACCCAAATACAAAATTTTGCACAAATTTCACATGAATTTCAATTAATTGGCCACAGCTGGCAATTATATTGATAATTGCATATGGCCTGGGCCCATAAAACGTGCCACATATGCTAATATTTCGCATTTGTTTAGAATTGAAAGCAAATTTCATTTTCTATGGGAAAAAGAGAGAATGGTAAAGTGAGTATTTATTATAAGAAAACCTCATATTTTCCACAATTTTGTAGGTAGATATATAGGGTAATTAGCATAAAGATCATATGAACTATAATCTAGTTACTTCAGCAGCTTATTTTTCCTCCGAGAAAACACGAAATTTTTCAATAAGGGAACGTCTGTGCTGAGCGCGTGACAGCAATGGTAAGGCTTATGTTTTAGAAAATTATACGAAAGTATAACAATTTTGGAAATTTCGTAAAATTATCGACAAACCATGGGATGGGCAGCAGTTGTCACAGTTCGTATCGCGCCACTTTAAAAACTATACTAACTTTGCCTTTCAAAGAGCATTTTACTTGTTCTGTTTAAGGTTTTGTGCGGGGGTTCGAACTCATTGTTAAGTTCTTGCATACATCGAACCTTTAGGTTCCTAGATTCTTAGATAGCTAACAGAATTTTAAGTCAATTTTCGGTCAATGACTTTAACATATTTATGTTCAGGAGGACACATTTAGTTTATCATGCTCTTTGAAACTACAAAACGTTATCGAATGAACTACATTCATTATTGTTATCCTTATATGTGCGGCTTTCAAAAGTTTTTGGTCTTTGAAATTTGATATTTTCTAATCTACAAGTTAATAATATTGAGGAAGATAAGAGTGATCGTTTGAAGTCAATCTCTTTTCATTGATAGGGTTCGAGTTCAGGTTCGAAAGGTTACAAGCAAAGAAGGTTCGGTACGTGGTCCACTTAAAAGGACCCAAAAACCCCAAACCGGTTCTTCGGGGTTCGGTTCAGGACCGGTTTGCAGCCTAGATTCTTACTTCTTACTTCTAAGTATGATTTGTTAGTTAACTAACGTATTTTTGTATTGTTCCTTCCTTTTTAGGTTCGTTATTCCCAGCAAGCAAAGTATGGAGCGCTCTTAATTATGTGTCTGAAAAGGCCGAGCTTAAGAGCGTTTTTGTGGTAAGCACATAAATTTGAGTTTTTTCGGAGCATATTCAGTGCTCCCTAAGCACGGGCTCATAGAAAGCACTTATGTCTTAGCATTTTCGAAGTTGAAGCAGAGAAGTAATCGAAAATTTCGTTTTGGTTGGATGTTTGCTTCAAGTGTCAAGAAAAATAGTTTCTACGTGTCTTTTATATGCTTCATTTGGAGGGTGAAAGCACATGTATCTATGTTAGAAGAGTCAGATAAGACTCAGAAATCTTTCACATAAAGTGCGACCGTTTTCATAGAAAAAATCGCTCATTCTGGATTATTTTTTTTCTGCACATTATGACAGAAAAGTGACAGATCACGGACTTATTGCATGCTGGATCAGAGCTTCAACACTCAGAACCAGAACCGAAATGCCAGGATCAAGAAATGAGAGCGAATAAAACTCTCGTTGGTTGAGCAAAGAGCGCGTTTAGAAAAGAGAGAAGTGAAGCTCATTTTCGGACTTTTGACTGGTGGACAAAAACGAGGTTACGCTTTTGACTTTGCAAATCAGACGCTTTTGCAATTTGAAATACCCAGCAAGCAAAGTTCGGAGCGCTCCGAATTATGTGTCTGAAAAGAGCCGGAAAACGCGCATACTGGTTGCTGGGTAGCAGCAGGTGGATTGTGTGTGTGTGAATGGGGAAGATGCGGTATACGATGACCAAAATAGTGACCATAACAGTGACCACAACAGTGGCCAAAGCAGTGACTAAAGCAGTAACCAAAAGAGTGACTAAAACAGTGACCAAACAGAGCCCTAAACAGTGACCAAACATTGCCCAAGTAGTGACCAAAACAGTAACCAAAACAGTGACTAAAACTGTGATCAAAACAGTGACTAAAACTTTGATCAAAACAAAAACAGTGACCAAACAGAACCCAAATAGTGACCAAATAGTGACTAAAACAGTGCCCAAAACAGTAATCAGAACAATAACTAAAGCAAAAAAATTTATCAAAACAGATACCAAAACAATGACTAAAACAGTAACCAAAATTGCGACTAAAACTGTGATCAAGACTAAAACTTTGTTCAAAACAAAAATAGCGACCAAACAGGACCCAAAACAGTAATCAAAAATTGACTAAAAAAGTGACCAAGCAGTGACCAAAACAGTGACTTAACCAAATACAGGCATAGCGACATATCTCCGACCAGTACATTTTGCCAGCGGAGATATGACGCTTTTTTTCTGTTGGAAATATGTCGTTTTAAAACGACATATCTCCGCTCGGAGATATGTCGTCTGTGAAGTGTCAAAGATATGAAGTCGGAGATATGTCGTTACCCCCAAATACAATGATCAAAACAGTGTCCAAAACAGTGACTAAAACTGTGATCAAAGCGGTGACTAGAATTGTGATCAAAACAAAAATAGTGACCAAACAGAACCCAAGACAGTGACCAATCATTGTCCAAGCAGTGATCAAAACAGTGACCAAATCTGCTTCTGTACTGTGCCCGAGTGTTAGATGTGACGCATTCCGGTCAAATAGTGTCGGTAAGAACACACTTTTTTTGCTAAAGCTTCTTCATCCATACGAGTAACATGTCCAATCCAATGCAGCCGCTGTTAGTTAATGCGCTTGAAATTCATCGCCAACTTTTACAGGTCTATAAATCCTTCGAAGGACTTTTCTCTCGAACACGCTGATCGCCGCCTAATCCGCTGCTGTTAATGTCCATGCTTCTGCGCCTTACTGTAGGACTGGAATAATAAGCGAATTGTAAAGCGCAATTTTCATTTTTAGAGAGAGGGCTCTACTCTTGAACTGCCTAGTTAAATCAGTTTCCAAGAGTAATTCTTCTTAGGATTTCCAGCCTTATGTTGTTGTCGCTGGTTATAATCGTTTCGAGGTATACAAGTCCCTTTACAATCCTATCCATTCCTTTATTTTGTAAAATCTGCGCTTATAAAAATCGTAGAACTATTTGGGAAAATTTATTTTAAAGCTAAGACTTCATAGTGAATGTTGAAAATTCCAAATTTAATGTTCATTGCCTACAAAAAATGTCAATAAATGGTCAACATGGGAATTTCAGGAACAAATCTTATGTAAGTATTGTAATTTCAAATCAGATTACCCTCTGAAAGAGGGTCGCCCACTCTGTTCATTGACTACCCCTAAGAAGGAACGACGTTCACTTTCTCAGAACAGAACTCTTTAAAGAGGCCCAGACAGTTGACTATTTAATTCTTCCACTAAATGAGCTTGAACTTTAGTGAACGAATCCAAAATACCATCTCTAAAATACCATTAGAGTTCGATCCGGCTGATATTTATGTATAAAATTTGAGTATTTCACAAAGAATTTAAGTTGGACTGAAAACGTTTACCTTACTAAAAGAAGGGCACAACTTTAAGATTATAATAAAGTGGCTTAAATGGCTAGAAAAACTGATGAACAGAGACTTCAAAAAAGAAAAACCGATTGGCTGAAAATTTAATAAAGAAGAGACAAGAAATCAAAAAAGCTAGAAACTAAAACCACACACATATACACATCAGTCCCAAGCTGGTATGCTCAATGTGAAGACCCTTGACTGTTGCTTTTAAGTCGCATTATTATTTATGGTCGCATGCCGTGAAAAATGTCAGTTGGCGACAAGTGTTGTTCAAATGGCATGCATGGTTGCCACAACAACTACAACTACAGCAACAATAATGGCCACCCATACGTATATACAAAAGCATTTGGCGCTCAATTTGATGTGAAACGTGCAGGAACCGCACACACACACACAGACACAAAAAGGAAGCACAATACAAATGGCGGTGCTGGGCCTTTGTCAAAAAGGGAAAGCAACAGTCGAAAGCAACAGCAAAATGACGACGCAACTTGTAACAGGCAAACAGCAGCACCAGCAGCAGCAGCAACGGTACCAAACGAACCTCAAGCCGAAGGCTGTCCCATGCTCGTCTCGTTGGTTGCCTGGGCAACTTCGTGGCCGTACACAACAAAAGGATAAGTTAAGCCAAGTCAGCCAGGACGGGACAGGCAGGGCAACTAGTCAGCAAAGTCAAGCCGCGGCTCAGTTGCAACAGCGCAACGCATTTGCCCAGACGCACGCGACAGCCAACGGAAACCGAAATAGAATTAAACACGTTAGTTGCCTTGGCCATCGATCGCACCTTCGTTAGTCGGGTCCTTAGCGAGGGCTAAGCAGTTGCTCTGTGTCCTTGCCTTCAGTCTAGAGCTAGAAGCAGCAGGCAACGGTAGCCAAAAGCGTGTCCAAATGTGTGAGCAAGTGGATTATTGTCTAGGTGTGCGTGTTAATGGCATTGTAATGCCCTCCAGTTAATTGTTATGCAATCGACGACCAGTATTCGATTTCTAAATCAAGTGAAATGTCTTTAAAACGTTATGCAATACTCGCGGCGGTCAGTCAGCTACATTCTTCTCACAATGCAACGGTATTGACCACGGTTTTATCAACAACGACCACAACTACAACAACTAGTAGGAGTACAACAGCCTCAGTAGTTGATAGTGAAGAGCTGCCGCATTCCCAGGAGCAAGATACTAGCTCCTCCTATACCACCTACTATAGCAGCGGATTGGGTCTATATCATCAACAGCGTGGCATAGCTAGCGGTGGCGGTATCTCTTTGCTTAATGGTGCCTCTGGATCTGTTGGTAATGGAGGAGCTGGTGGTGCTACTGGTCCACAGACGTATGCGAATGTGGTTAATGGCAATGTGAATCTACTGCTGGGCGGGTAAGTGGCACTGTCAAAATGGATTCATTTTTAATGTTACATAACAGAAATGTTAACATGTTAGCTGATGTTAAATGAAGAACAAACCATTAAAACTCAAAACGGAGTTCATATTGTATAATTTTCTTGAATCTTTATTCGTTTTACCGGTACAATTTCGATTCAAGGACATTTCTCTTCAATTCGAACATTTAACAAACTATAGCACACTTTTTGGGGATAACAGAAGTCAGCATTTTCTTCGAGCAGATCTTGCCTGCCGTCTCTCTCACGCTCTGATTTATGTGCCAGCTGCAAATTAATAAACATCAAAAATTCCAACTCCAGTTGTCCTTGCCCCATCCCTCTTTTTCCACCCGTTTGTTTTTCTTCTTTCATCTTGCAAAATAATTATAATTGCGCTTATGCTTGACAAGAAAGTGTCACTGGCTGGTTATTAAAATTTATTTTTATGCAACACGAGATGGCACGAAAGAAGAACAAAAAATATATATAAACGGGAAATTTGGGTTAACAAAAAATCAACTGCAAGTTTGTCAACAAAGTTTATTTTATGACTGGCAAACACGGCCCCAGCACGCGCTTCAATCCCGAAAACTTTATATTAACTACATTTTTATCGATTCTGGTTGATAGTTCCCTTTTTCCCCCTTCCTTTTTAATGAACTGTTGACATGCGAGAAATTGCGTGAACTCCGGAAAATGAACAGACAAAAACAATACAACACACCGGACACAAGTGCCTGCATTCAAAGTGGATTAAGTGACGTCATTGACTTGTGACATGTAACAGATTACTGGCAGAACGAGGCTACTGGGGCTACTTACAGAATTAGTATAATCGAGACACGTGTGTGTCCTGCCCTTAGCCATTTGGGGCTTAAGCAAAGTTGATAACAGGGAATTTGCTGTTTAAGGCAAATCTGCATGATTTATGGTTTCGGGTTAGAAATATATTTTTGTACGTATGAAGTGGCTGAAAGGTATGGAAACTGAAAATCATATATGAGAAGCTTAAGATATTTTAAAATATTCCAATGCAGTTTTTACAGAATATAAGACGAAGAAGCGCAAAAGGATAGCTTACTAAGTGGGATGATTAGAGCACTAAACCGCTTTTGAACCGGACAGCTCGAGTTAGAAATTTCTATTTTAAAACCATACCCTGCGAAAACATTATCAAGCCTGAGCCTGTTCCGAATCTAAATACTCATTTCGGTTCAACGAAATTAAAAACATTCTGAAACCCAGCGACTTTGTTAAAATCTGGTTATTATAGTGCGACACTCAATGCGAGACTCAAAATCAACTCGCAATCAAAATTAAGATGTAAGGCAAATTATAACAGGATAGTTAGATTTTTGATTCCAAAGCTTTTTTAATGATTCACAAAAGCAAGAAGCTAAAACACACTTTCTAAATATTTTTATAGAGTACCAATCTTAATTAGTGCTGAGGTTCCAGAGTTGGCCGCTTGTCGTGTTCGCATTTCGAAAGATAAACGAGAAGGCTAAGATCGTTTTGATGTACTTATCTGGACCAAATTTTGCATAAAATCGCCGAACTTATGAACGCTAACATTGAAAGTAATAATTTATTTTTTATACTTAGAACCATTTTCCGACCGATCGGTCCTATGGCAGCCATAAGATATGTCATCCGATTTTGAACAAATTTTGCAAATACTTTTTAAAAGCATATAACAATCATAATGGCCGAGCTTAGGAGCGCTAACATTAAAAACAAAGAACAATTTCTCTGTAAAAAACATTTCCCGATCTAGGTATATGGTCATCCCATTACGACAAACCTTTGTAGTGTTAGGTAAAAGCTTATAAAATAAACAAAAAAACAAGTTTTAAGACGTTACCATTACTAAGACCATTTGCAGACGTATCTTTCTATGGGATCTATACTAAGTATATAAATGTCTAACTTTCATCAAACTTAGAGGAACTACGAAAATGCATGAAAAATCAATAAATGCGCAGTTTGGAAACGTTTTCATTGAAAACCAAGAAGTTTTTCTTACTAAAACTAAATGGCCGACTGATCTTTTCTATTGTAGCTATATGCTACAGTCATCCGATCCGATACTAGCAGCGTGCAGTAAAAAGATGACTCTGCAAAATGTCAACTTGATAGCTTAAAAAAAAGTAAGGGAGCTGTAGTCGAGTGCCCCGACTACAAAATACACTGCTCCCTTGACTTCTTGTGTTTTCATACACATATACGCACACACTCACACATACACACTCTAACATACGCACGCACGCACGCGCAAACGCGGTAACTGACAATGCAAGGCCCCCTCTCTACCACAAGCAAAATTGATTCGTATATAACTTCGGTGTTTTTTGTCCGATCTTATTGATCTTTTCAGAATAGAAGGTCTATCTTAAAAATTGTGGCTCTGACAGTTTTTTGCGCTTAAAGGGGGGAGGGGGAGGAATTTTCCAAATCTGAAACAAACTCGATTTGAATCAGGTATACACCTACCTACATTCAAAAATTTGTGGCTCTATCTCTTATAGTCTCTGAGATCGGCGCGTTCATACGGACAGACAGACAGACGGACGGGCAGACGGACATGGCTAAATCGACTCGGCTGTTGATGCTGATCAAGAATATATATACTTTATAGGGTCGCAAATGTTTCCTTCTACCTGTTACATACTTTCGCACAACTTCATGATCTCCCTTTTCCCATTTTCAATGGGAACAGGGTATAATGAGAATAGTTTGCGTAGAAACAGACGAAAGGATTGAATTAACTCGTCGCCCTGAGCAAGGGTATATATTAGGTGAGCAAGACCTTGCTCCGATTGCTCCCGAGAAATATTTTACGACAACTGACGCCACGCAGACACATTAAAAATTGCCTCGCTTCTTGGCGTCGCTGCACACAACCAGACAGAATGACAAGTGCAATGGCCACGCTTCGAAGCGAAAACAACAACAAATCTATTGCATATAGGTTCACGACACCAGTCATGGGCACGGCAGAGATGAGTCTGTCTTGTGGACTCCACCATCTGTAATAGGGGTTGTTTTTTCTGTTGTTGTTGGACTGCTCCCAAAATCAAATCAAATAATTCTTCATAATTCGCGGTATATCGAAGGAATTATTTTGAAGTTTTTTGAGTACAGGTTTCTATACTTGACAATTATCAAAAAGGACAGAGTCCCGCAATGAATTCACAAACTCTCTTTTATTTTAGAGTCCGAGCCGAACCCGAATCTAAGTACGGAGAAAGCTAAAAGTCCAAAAAATGTTGATCTTAGTACTGAGAATTATACTATCACTACTGTGGATGGAACACTTCAGGGGGCTCAGTACCGACTTAGTACTTAAATTAGCGCTAATTGGACTAAAAACATGGCTTCACTTACTCACATACTTCACTACTTCACTTCACTTAATCTAATACAGGCAATGATTTTAAGGCATGAATTGAAGTACTAAATCTCATGAACCTCTACCGAAATCACACCTGAACTAAAGCGATTTATAATGATTATGCCTTAAATTTTATAATTATCACTCCGAAATTCACTTCTGAGACTTTTTACCAAAGCAAAGGTTTCCAACCAATTTAATAGGCGTTATTTCACACTTCTTCTTAAAAATTTATAAATTGCTACAAATAGCTAATAGAATTTCCAAAAAATTTATAAGCATTTTCACTTTCAAAAATCCTGGATCTAGCAACTAAATAGCTAAAACGGCAACACTGGTGCCCACCGATGGTATATATAGTAGCCTATGGTGTCGGAAATGAGACTATTTCAATGCGTGGCTAACTTCTGGGAACACCTATTCTCATAATATCGACTGCAGTATAACTGAAATTTGTTGCTTTTGATAAGCTGACATATTCTCATCTCACTCGGAGACTATTAAAGATAGCAACCGGGGGTGTCCCAGAAATCTCTAGAGATTTTCGTATAAACGGTTTTTCGAACTACAACTGATTGCCCTTACATGTGAAGCGTATCCGAAATGCAAGACTACTAGATTAGATGACAAAAGTTGAGAGATTTGAAACCGACTGCTCAGGGCCTAGTATGTTTAGGGCGCACGGTTTTCGTTCCCTATAATCTATTAGTCGATACTATTCTTGACTTTTTACATATAAACTCCGCATAGTTCAGTTTAAAGTCCAATTGTTTATACGGAAATTTTATACGGAAATTTCCGGAACACCAATATACCAATATGAAAATTTTACATTTCTGCATCATTAATTCAAAAATCAAGTTAATGAGCTATGACAGTGTTTCAAGTTAATGTAATGTAAAAAAATGGATTGACACAGCCCCAAAGAGCCAAAGCCGAGCTACTCTGAATCTCTTGGCTTGTGCGCTTCTAATTTTCGCACAAGAGAAAGGGACCTACAGTTTAACGCCGAATCCGAACGGCAGTCTGAGAAGCTTTTGCATGGCTAATTACTACAAAGCTGGCGCCAACAGCAGAGAGGGGTGACCGGGTGTAAAGTTTATTCAAAGAAGAAACTTATCATTAGATGTTCCGGGGCATTATCGAACCCTCGACCTCTTGCTCAGCGGTCGCGCACACTATCCGCTAAGCCACCCGGCCACAGTGTTTAAGTAAGTGAGCGGTATTCTCAACGTAAACAGACTTAAAACAACTACTTGTTCTTCCACCTGAAAACTTGTTTCGTCTGATGAAAACAGAAACTCCACTACAATTTATTGAACAAAAGTATCAGTTAAAAGATTCGATAAAATCTTTTTATTCGCTGATGGGGTATAAATTTCTATAGAACAATTAAATTGAACAAAACTATGTTAATACGAATGAAAAAATAAAAGAGTCATCTATACAACGCTGGATCTCAGTCGCGTAAAAATTTGTCTCGCTTCTTGGCGCCAGCCACACACAATTGACTCGCTCCGAAGCGAGTTAAAACCACAAATGCATTGTGTATCGCCACTCGGCTCCAGCTCAGCGCAGAAATGTTGAATAGCGGTTAAATTTTCATAAAGGTCGGATCATAAATAGCGGAGTTATAAGATTATAAACTTCTGTCAAACATATGGGGTTTAGAAAAAACCGTTGCATTCTAAGAACCGTTGCATTCTAAGAACATAATTCTTAGATAAGAAATGGCTTTTGAACACTTCTTTCTCTGAGTAAAAGGTATATTGAAGTCGGGAAGGCCCACACGAAAATTATTTTGAATCACCACTAACCCTTTAATAAAAGGCAAAATGTCTGATTTGGTTGCTTTGTGTAATTTTTCATTTATTTCAAAAATGCAATTCCCATCTCAATTAAAATTCTTGAGTCCTAAAAAAGGTTGACTCCACTAATTCGAGAGTTTATCGTTTGACTCTTGAATCAATGACCCCCTGCATACGCCACTGTTCTTCTAAATTCATTAAATTGAGTGCCAAAGTTATTCATTAATTTTAAGCATGAAGCCTTAATTTACTTCAGTCCTTTGAGTATAGTAAGTTAATCTCTTGCCATAATCAAAGCCAAAACTCACCTAAAACGAATTAAACAAAAAATACTCAACAGTTGCTTGCAAATGTCCTAATAAGAATATCAATTATCTCAATATTTCAATACAATGCACATAAATATATGAGTGTTTGTCCTGAACTGATAAGCAACTAATGGGGAGAAATGGACATAAAATACAATACAACAATGAAAAAAGAAATTGTGCAATAAACCACACAGTCACAATGACAATATACAAACTATATATACTCGAAATTGAAATTGTAATCCCAAAATAATTAATGTTTCGTGCATAAATTTTATATCCCACAGTGCGGTAGAATGAATGGTTCAATCATTTGTTTAACCGCATTAATAAAAGCCAGAAAAACAACGGTTATAATTTCGTTATGTATCCTTAATTGTTTGTTGGTCTTTGCTTGTTGCAGCGCCATGCTCTCCCTGGTGACGACCATATTGTGTGTGGTGTGCTATTGCTGTCATCGCAACATTAAAAAACGTACCGAGGCCGCCTATAGACAGCAACAGCATCAGTGGCTGGAGAATGATCCGAATATGGAAATTTATAGCGTGGAACAGGTGAGTTTCGATGGGATTCTAAAGTGCTTCTAATTGGTAGTAAAAATCTCCAGTCCAGTCTTGCATAAATAACAATGTGCCGGGCAATCCGTTGTTGATCCCCCCCATGTTGACTTTAATGGGTCCAATTGTTTGACTTGACTTTCCTCCCGCCCGCTTTCAAATGTATGTAAGCCCACATTTCACGCAACGACGACAGTTTGAAAGTAAACCAGAGGCCGGCCTGGTAATGGATATTTATGCGGCGCATTTAACAGGTGCGACTGGCCAAGGGCCACGAAAAAAGGGCGCGACAATTGTTGGCGCAGGCGGCACTTGGAAATCGGCCAGCCATTGGGCTTTATTAAGCTCTACAGTCGCAGTTTGCCTTATTGTTGTTTGTTGGCCCACTGGGAACACAAATACACACACAAAGCGAAAAGGCTCCCACCACGTAAATCAACGTTAGCCGCCTGCCCTGTCCAGGCACAAATGTCAACTGGAAGGCCAGATACAAATAAATTTATGATGTGTGCAATTTAAACTTTTTTATTTAACCGCATAAGTTTCACTTGCCTAGTCGGCTTATTGGAGTAAATGACTCTTTGCCTTGATAACAAAAAGAATTGATAATAATGCTGCATATTTTTGGGGTTGATGGAAATTTAAGAGGAATTTGTAATCGAAAGTACTCAGACAAACTAAATCTAGAGCTAGCTTAAAAGACAGCTTATTTCGCTGGAGGTCAGCTTAGGGTAGAGTGTGACTGCCACCCTTCAAGAGCAAAATACCACCAAATGTCAAACGGTCAGTGGTTGAGTTGGCAAAGTTTGAAACGCTTTTTCATGGCCAGTTACTTTACAGCTTGCGCCAACTGCTGTTAAAGGTGACCAGTTATGTAAATTTGTTGTTTAGTATCACTTGACGCTTGTAGGCTTACTGACGACTTTAAGAAGGTTTACATAAAAAGTATAGTGGACTATCAGATTTCTCATCTACTAACGCGCAGTGAAGCGAGTGCGTAAGGGGCTACCTTATGTCCATCTCTGGTCTATTAGCTTTGGTTAATATATTTTTCTACCATAGCCCCAGCTTTTTCCACGCCTGCAGTATTGTTGAATATTCTTGCGGCTCCCAAATGTTACAGTTTTGAATAACTTTAAAAATTTGTACATGCAAGAGCTGATTTTCTATTTTTTTTGGTAGTTTACTCTAATAATAAAGCTCGAAAAAAACAGTCACATATGTACTAAAACGTTTAACGGTCTTAATGGGACCGAAAATGGACCTTGCTTGATATATATTAAGTTTGAAAGGTCTATATTGAAAATTGTGGCTCTGACAGTTTTTGCGCTTAAAGGGGGGAGGGGAGGAATTTTCAAATCTGAAACAAACTCGATTTGAATCACTACCTACATAAAATTTGTGGCTCTAGCTTCCGAGAAACACGCGTTCATACGGACAGACGGATAACAGACAGACGGACAGGGCTAAATCGACTCGCTGTTGTGCGATCAAGAATAAAACTTTATAGGGGCAAATGCTCCTTCTACCTGATACATACTTTTGCACAACTTCATGATCCCCCTTTTCCCATTTTCAAAAAACTGGTCGCAAAATTTTAATCGTAAACGTAAATGTAAAACGTTTTGCGACTAGTATGCTGTCAAGCAAACAGGGGGGTGGTAAAATCCACACTGGCGCCTCGCGTTACCAACTACTCTGCGCATGTGGACTTTATTGAACAGCTGTTCGAGTTTTGTTTGTGCGCCCAAACTAATTAAACTTATTTATTTTGACGGTCGGTAGTGCAAAAATATGTCAAAAAATAAAAATTCGATTGAATCGCTTTCATGAGGAAGAAAGAAAGCTAATTATTTGGGCCTCACAAATATTTTGAGTATTTAGATAGTTGCCATAGACAGCCTCGAAGTCCAGAAAGAGCAGCTACAAATTTGTTGCTTGCACCGGCCAATGTCGATGCTTCTTGTATGCTCTGCCTCCCTTATCAAAGGCAATTTGTGCGGCATAAATGAAAACTTGAGTTTTCAGATACAAAATCTGTATTATATGGGGACAACTGCCTCCTGTCTTCGCCATTGGACCTTACCGATCTCCATTTCATATACTAATTTTTATAGTGTTGCGACTTAAAATCCTCATTGAATTTTTTGTAAGCCGGGGAAAAGTGTGACCGTACCTTTAAAACTGATCAATAAAGCCTTATTCTTGTGTATTTTTTGGCTGTCTCAGCATACTAATGTGTTTTTACGATCCACTTTCCAATAAATGGCTTTTGGCACAACTTGGTCCCATCCCTTTCGCACAAACTTTTGGCGTTCTCCAATGGGCCCATTCAGCAGATGATTCCGACTAGCAATTGCTGATGTACGATCTGCGATTGCTGAAAAATCTCTGCGTGCTTTAAGTGATTTTAAGAATATAGTCAATAGTATTAAAAATTGTTGGTCACATTAAAAATATCAATACCAAAGTTGGAAGCAAAATGAATCGAGACAACAATCGGAAAATCCTCTTACCAATCATACGTTTTGTTACATTCCTTCTTAGCAATCGTGGGTGGAAAATGTGCCAATCGCAAGCGGCAATCACTGCATTCAGCAGGTTAAATCGACAATCAAAGACCACAAATCATTCAATGAAGGTAAAACCTGAATGGTCAAAACGATCAGTGTCCTAGATATTCTGCCGAATGCACTAACCAATTACTGAACATACAATGATTAAGGTATCAAACTGTTGAATGCACCCATTGTCACTTTTTCACACTAACCGCTTCCCCAGTTATCTTCTTCCCTCCCAACTTTTTTTATACCCGTTACTCATAGAGTAAAAAGGGTATACTAAAGTCGTGCAAATGTATGTAACAGGCAGAAGGAAGCATCTCCGACACCACAAAGTATATTCTTGATCAGCATCAACAGCCGTGTCGATATAATCATGTCCGTCTGTCTGTATGAACACCTAGATCTCGGGGACTAGAAGAGCGAGAGCCACCAAATTTTGTATGTAGACTCCTATTGTCCCTACGTAGATCAAGTTTATTTCAGATTTTGGAACACGCCCCCTCCCGCCCCCACAATTAAAAATGTTGAATAACTCCTACAATTTTGAAGATATCAAGCTCATATTTTGCAGTTTAGTGTATGTGCCCAATATCTACAATCTCTGAACGTTTCATAAAGATCGGATAAAAAATTACAGTTATAAAAGCTATAAAAAACGGTGCTTTCATAATGTTGAAATGTTCTCATTAATGTTAATGCTCTGTTAACTAACATAAGGAAAGCCTAAACAACATTAATTTTCCTGAGTAACGGGTATATCGAAGTCGGGCATGACCGACTTTAACTTACGCCCTCGTTAAAATTATAATCATTTGTAAAACTTAAACCAATTCTCTTTTGGTTTTCAGTGCTATGAGACATCTGGCCTATTTCTGGGCGATTCCACCGACGGACTTTCCGCTCTGCCCACACTGCATCATGAGCCACCACCTTCCTATGATGCGGTGGTGCTTCACGAACAGCAACTGCTGCAACAGCAGCAACAGCTTGAGCAACAGCAGCTTCAATTGCAACAGCAACAGCTTTTGCTGCAGCGAGTCTCTCCACCTCCGGGCTATCGTTCCTCGCTGGATATAAGTAGCCTGCAGCAGCAGTCAGCGGCTGTTGCCAGCCGTAGCACTCCCGATGGCAGTGTGGATGCGGTGGCCAGTGGTAGTGGCGGTGTTAATAAGCAATTTGAGCGCGTTTTGAATGCCCAATCCTGTTGCTCACTGCAACGTGCCGAGGTGGAGAATATGTGGAATGCAGCTGCGGCTGCGGTGGCTGCACGCAGCGGCAACTGCCTGGAGTTGGAAACCTACTGCTCGCCGCAGTCGCAAGCAATGCCACCACCGCCTTCGGCTCCTTTGGCGCTGCAGGCACGCAAACATGGCCAGACCACAATGAGACTCAATAGTTTTGGGCGTCGCTATCTGCAGCAGAGTCATCAGCATAGTCATTATCGACGCGGTTGTCCACTGTGCGGTAAGTTTCGTTATGAAATGGAGGCAGATGAGGAGGCAGTGACAGCTCTGTCGGTTGAGAGTGGCCTAAATCTGTGCTCAAGAATGTCACAGGAGGAGCAGTCTGATGTGAATGATAATGTGGCAAACGCTGAGTCAGCCGTAGCGTTGCAAGACGAAGCAAATGCAGATGCAGCCAATGGCAATGTGGAGGCAGCAGTTGAAACAGCCGACGACCTAGTCAGAGATGAGAATGACAACAATGCTGCAGTAGTCCCCAATACCAATAATGAGCTGTCCGCTGCCAATCAAGATTTGAGTAACATCAACGAGAACGGCATCATCAGTCTGGATATGAGCAAAATTATTGACAGATCGGGTCTACCCACATATGAGGGTGCCATCAAACTCGAGTCCAGTGGCTATGTTTAAAAATTCAAAGCATCAAGTGGCAAATCACAAATGTGCTTTATTTAGTTTTAAGTATTAACCTCTGCAAGTATTTGTTAGCCCCTAAGCCCACACACATCAAGCATATCCTCCTTACTGTAAATGTTTGAATGTTTGATTCTATAAAATAAATTCAACAATTACAACTGACCCACTGGCTGTACAAGAAACCTTCACCCTAATATGTTTTAATGCTCCATCAAACAACAATCCGATTGATTTTGTATTTAACAAAAGCAGACCCAAGCAGAATGACACGCAAACAAATCGTCAAAGACAGCGACTAACAAGCGGTAAAGTATTACAAGAGCACCCCCTCCCAACATGGGTAGTAGGTGGGGATGCGGTAGGAGGGTTGGACACACAACACAACACTTTTCAATGTTGCCGTCTGTTTGCTTTTAGCCTCACATTTGCATAAAGAGGAAATTTACAAAAAAAAAAAAGACTTGTTCGGGGCTAAGTGAAAGTTTTTTATAGCCTGGCTAATATTTGCTTTGACAGATACCGGATGGAAATAGCATTGTAAATTTTAAACCATATTTTGAGTGTCAAAGTTCTAAAGTCAAATGTAAAAATCTCCTATCACCGCTTTTTTCAATATTTTATTATTAAAGCAAGTAAGAAAGTCAGTCAAGCCCGAATATAATATACTTTGTACCTCCAAAAGTTTATGTTAAGTTGGATAAAATGACGTCCATCGACGTTGCAGCTATCGTTAGTCCGATTTTTAACATTTGGCGTATCAATAAATATTGCTGATTACTAAATATGCCCAGAAGAAACGAACCTTCTATTCTCTATCTCTTACCATCTTTAAGATCTGTGTGTTCATACGGACACACAGACATGGCTATATCGACTCGGCTTTTGATGCTGATCAAGAATATATATAGTTTATAAGATCGGTGATGCTTTCTTCTGGCTGTTGCATACTTTTGCACAAACTTAATATACTTTTCTTTAAGTCGGATGTCTCCGATAGGTTGACTAGGAAGGGTTGACCAAGAAAACTAAGTCTCCTCCTACTTAAAATGACACAGAAGGTGCTGTACCGTTTGCTCCTCTGCCTCAAATCTGCAACTTCTACAGAAGTCAAAGTGTTGTACGCCTAGACGTGCTGCGAGTCTGTTTATAATGTACAATTCTAACAGCAGCTCATTCTTGCATTCTTGTGTCGAATGCAGCTTTCACGCCATACAAAAATCATAGTGCCTAGTGGTAGCAAACAAGTTGCAACCAATATGAATGCACCTTAATCCGTGACTTTTCGTGTAGTGACTCGACAAGGTATCGACTATTTTGCTTATCGTACGGGTATCGTGACAACTACTGCCACTAACAGAAACAAAAAAGAGCCGAAATTGAGAGAGTGATTGCTGCGGCTGTCGTCGTGGACCTGAAGCAGCAGCTCCGACTTGCTCTGCTTCTCGCAAGCAGCGAAAAGCAAAGGAAACGTTAACCGACAACTGTTGGTGCTGTTTGCATGTTCTCAAAAATCAGTTTTGGTGCTTGCTTCGACAGCGACTTCTGATTTTTCTCGGTTTTTTTGCTATTTAAAAAATTTACTAAATTTTGTTTAAGCTAAATTTAATATTCTAACTAAATTCCCGCTGAATTCCCGCAATTCAGCTGATTTTAAAATATCATTTACACCGCCTTCCAACGCTTTTTCAAGATCTTAAACACCACCTACCACTACTTAATCAATTTTATATAATTTTTGGAATCACTATGTTTCCATTACGACTGGTTCTGAAGAGGATCCCGCATCCTAAG
This sequence comes from Lordiphosa collinella, assembly GCA_018904265.1. Taxonomy (NCBI): domain Eukaryota; kingdom Metazoa; phylum Arthropoda; class Insecta; order Diptera; family Drosophilidae; genus Lordiphosa; species Lordiphosa collinella. The sequence goes on along the minus strand of JAEIFV010000444.1, from coordinate 3,144 downwards.
CGATATATCGGCTTATCAATGTCGGAACCATCGCTACCACCGCTTTTTCAATATTTTATTATTTTAAGAATGAATGAATTTTAGTTTTCGGTCTTTTGACAAAAGTCTTGCTCATTGTACAATATGCCGCCTTTTCAATATCATGAACACTGCTTACCACCTCTTTTTTGATACCAATTACACCTCGTTTGTAATATTTTTTTTTTTTTTTATCAATTAAAATTTATTAGGATAAAGTTCGGCTATATATACGAACTTTTGACTTTCCAAATCATTCACACAGTTACACATCGCTTTTCCAACATCATAAATTCTGCCTACCACTGCTTAATAAAATTTGTACTGTTTTATGAAGCAGTATATTTGGTATACACCGGCTGGCTAGGCGGTTAGCGTGCGCGAACGCTGTGCAAGAGGTCGTGGGTTCGATCCCGTCTCGGAACATCTAATGAAAAGTTTTTTCTTTGAATAAACTTACTCACCCGGTCACCCCTCTCTGCTTTTGGCGCCAGTTTTGTAGTAATTAGCCATGCAAAAGCTTCTCAAAGTGCCGTTCGGATTCGGCGTTAAGCTGTAGGGGCCTTTCTCTTGTGAAATTAGAAGCGCCCTTTGGGACTGTGTCAAGCCATTTTACATATTTGGTTTCGAATAGGATCCTACATAGTATGTTAATCCTTACCTTATTAATATTTTACACACCGCCTAGCACCGCATTTTAAGTATTTTATCAAGATCACATACACCGCCTACCACTGCTTAATCAATATTATTCTGTTTTATGCATCCATATATTTTTCATGGTACTGGATTTGATATTACGTGGGTCGTTGCCTTCTAATTATTTTAAACACTGCCTAGCATCGCTTTTTAATGTTTTATAATTTATAAATATTTAAGTATTATCTAATATTTTCATCTAAAGTTACACTTTTTATGCGATCTGCTCCAATTTCAATAACATTCCGCCGCTTTTTTAGCACCATTGTTAGGGAATCATTAAAGTTTCAATAGGAATGAGATCTTGCAGCCTTATTTCCTTTTAAATCTGACCAAAACTGCACCCAAACTGACAATCTCCTTCCAATTGGTCAAGGAGGTTTGGTTGACCGCAAAACAAATCGACTGACAGCCGCAACTGAAGAGTGGAACAACCCTTTTGTTATGTCCTCGTTCTATACCAAAATGGTAACAAGAAACTGATAAGTAGACTCTCATCATTATGCACAATTTCACTTGTGTGGCGACGCCAAATGGCAGGGAAAGGGGATAAGCCAAATAATTTGTAATGCAACCTTGAATTGGAAGGGGGGAAATCTGAGTCACAAAAGAGCCAACAAAATACTTTTGTTATTTTCAAAACAATATAGTTAACACTTCTTCACATACCGTCGTGTCAGCAGCATTTCAGTATTTATAAAATTTCACCTTAAAAACTTAACAAAAACATAACAACAACAGGAAGAATTATTATAATTTTTTATGGCCATGCCAAAACACTTTTTAGTTCCCGGTACCACGTTGCGTATGAGTAATATATTCAATTTCTTAGCTGAGAACGCGCGTAGCTGATAATTGCAACTGAAAATGATGATGCATTTCGGTGCGGCACACAACAACAAGTGGGGCAGCCACAGCTGAGCAGCTAGCAATGCATAAAAAGAAAGAGATAGAGGGAGAGATTGACAGAGACGCTGCTAATATGCATGTGCCAGCAGGCTAGACAAAATAGAGCAGCAAACGAGCTGAATAGAAAGAACTGAATGACGGCATGAGGAGCACGAGAGCAGGCGTTGGGACAGACAGGCGACGCACAGTGGGGGCGAGAGGACAAAAAGCTTTTCCAAAATAAAAATGCCAATATAATTAATGATGTAATATACAAATTTTTGCTTCTTAAATTATAACATTTATTTAGGGTACGAACGCTCAACGCTAAATTCTTTCTTGCGAGGACTTTAAGCTTAAGCAATTTTCTGTGAGTTCAAATTTGGAAACCTTTATCATTAATTCTGATAGGAAAACAAACTCACCAGACCCCACTGTGCGACGACATCAGCCGCAAACTGCGCAGCGACCAGGCATCGACCCAGGCTGTTTGACCCTTGTGCCGGGGTTGGTTTTCCTCTGTGTGTGTTTCCTCTTCGATTTATTAATAAAAACAGCCTGAGATGTGCGGCGGCAGGTGGCCAACCAGGTGCCAAGTGACGCTAACAATGCACTAAAAGCGGGTTTATTTTTAATTGCCTCAAATTGGCGATTAATCAAAATGTGTTCCTCCTGCTGGGGCGAAATAGTTGGGATTATTACACATACTCATCACTGGCGCACGGAGAGAGAGCTTAAAAATAGACGCATTGACATCCAAAAATACACCAACCCCACCATCGCCTGGTATCGGCAATTTGTTTGACCCAAAAATTGAGATGTAAATAAATAGCTTGTTAAATGGTGTTAAAAATTTGGTTTTAAAGATGAAGAGAAAACAATATTTAAATAGAAACTAAAACAAAGCTAAGCATTTTGATAACAAACTGAAACCACAAATAAGCATAATCATTCGAAAGCCGACAATTAAAAACGACCCTGAAATGATAAGAGATTGGATGAGAAATACGTTCAACAATTATAGCTTCTAGGAATTTCGTCTAAGTTTGACCCGCTATTGCTTTCAATTCAATGTATACAATAACAAAATACAAGCACAGCGACTCAGCGACGCATACACTTTGCGATTAAGAGATCAATTATGAACCATAAAGAGATGCCCATCGCCAAAATTTTGCATAAGTGAAAATGGAAGCATGCTAATATTTGGCGGTGTTCCAGAAATCTCTAGAGATTTTCGTATAAACGGTTTCATTTCGAACTGCAACTGCTTGCCTTTACATGTGAAGCGTCTCCAAAATGCCAGGCTACTAGATTAGATGACTAAAGTTGAGAGATTTGAAACTAACTGCTCAGCACCAAGTACATTTCAAACGTACAGTTTTGCTTGAATTTTAAGCCCTCTAAGAAAAGTGGCAGGAAAATCTGACATGGTACAATCCATCTTTGGCTTGCAAACATCTGATCAAAATTAGGATGCGCTCTACAAAGGTGAAAATAGTCCGAAACCATACCGGTCCAACGATTCGGTTGTCTTCC